>APFE031209049.1:81961-118374 GCA_000404065.3 Pinus taeda
TATATTTCTTTTCAGTATGCTCCTTATTCCATTCTTATGCATTGATACATATTTTATTGTTCTCATATCCTTCATGGACTTTAAAATGCCCATTTTCAATCGTACTTTTCTTTACTCCTTCCTCTTTATCCTCTCTTCATTCTAACATACGATTGTCATATGCTAGTATCTTGTCTTTAAGAACTCTCCTAGGGAACTTTATCTGCCTTTGACTTATCGTATAACTATTTGATCTTTCCTAAAACTTATCAATTAATTTTCATCCTACTTTTGATCTGCAACTTCTAGAAATGTAACAATGTCTTTGGGATTTTGCTTCGTATCTTCCATTTTTCGCACATCCTTGTATACTCTTATTCTCAATTCTATTATACACTTCATCAAATCAAGCTTATCATTTATCTGTTTCATCTCATGACGAGACCTAAGATCCTTGATATACATAAAAAAACAATTCTTTAAATCCTCCCTTCTCATGCATCCATAAATCAATAGAAACTTGTTCTAATCTAGGTTTCCAAGCTTTTGACATAGTCACAATAACTTTTTAATACTGAAAACCTATAAAACCTCTCCTATCTTCACTATGCATCTTTTCATGTATTTATAAGGTACATAAATGCAACTCCTTCCATCTTGTCAACTTGCCATCTATCTTAAACAAAAATTGTATTAAAAAAATACAGCCTTATGGGCTAATTCATTTCTTATCAAATAAAAATGTTGGTAATAAACATTCCATCCCTTCAAGTTGACTGTTAACTCCACATGGTTGTGGATTGTTCTCCAAATTTATGATCATGTAGTAGTGATAAATTAATCTTTGCTTCTTACCCATGATTGTTTCAGTTTTTCTATTATCCTTTAGAAAATTTTGAAAATCTTAACTTTCTTCTCACCTTCATGTCATCTCTGATGTGGTCTTCAAGATCCATGCCTACTGTTGTCACTCACTGCATTGTGGGTTTCGGTTGGTCAAGGTTGCCCAAGAGAAGTGAAGTTTGAATCCACCTTCCCAAGCCATAGAAGATCTTAGAGCTTAATCAGACCCTCTCCATTCCACAATGCTCAGAAAGAGATTTCCAATGGTATATTGAAGTTCGAGATTGGAATTCTGGATTGGAAATTAGAGCATGTTGAAGTTACCCTTGGAAAGCCCAGAAAACAAAAAAAAATGACCAAGTATAAAGGAAAATCGCATATCGGGGGCCCGTGGCACATAGCAGGTCAGGTGTTCGCAATGTGGATCTCTGATATCACATATTGGTGATCGCATAAATAAAGGGGTCCATACAAACATTGGATCATGAAGTCGTCGATGCCAATAACACTAAAAATCGCCGAAATCTGGGCCTTAGTGCTAAAACGCCAGGAGGACCGAAATCCGATTAACGAAGGAAATGCATGAAAGAACAAGAATGGGTGGCCCCCTTTCTCTCTCCTCTGCGTGGAAATATGGTATGTCGGGCGCATCGGTGAAGTTCAGGATATTGCATATCAGTGATCTAAGGGACTACCATCCAAACAAAAACAAAAAAACCCGGCCTATTGCCGATTTTGCGTTCCAGTGCAAAAGCACCGGGTAAGGCCGAAATTAGTTTACAAAGGAATTTCATGAAAAAACCAAAGTCGGGCAGACCCTTTCTCTCTCCTTCACGTGGCAGTACGCAAGGTGATGTGGCCATATGGGGGACACGTGTCACTTAGTTTTGGCATTTTCAAGGGTCCTATAGGGCATTTCCGGGTGACACATGTCACCACTCATAGGGTGACACATGACAATAATGACGTCACCCCCTGCATATCGACGATTGATGATCACACAAGTTAAGGAACTCCTGCACTTAAGTTTCTTTCGGCCTGTGATTGAGATATCTGGGAAATCTTCTCGGATGCGATGTTTTGTCTGTTCTACCTCACGAGGATTTCACGTTCGGACAAGTCGGTCTGCACTATTGAAAAAAGGTAATGGGCCTTTCCCCTCTCGCAGTGCGATTGCAAAATCTTAGGTGGGCCCAACCCCGCAGATCGGTGATCACAAGGTTCAAAGGGAAGTCTTAGGGGCAAGCACTGTAAACCACTGGGATGCGGGATTTTGTGCTACAAAGGAAACAGGCCCCCAAACATAGGTCTAATGGTCGGGGCCCTCGGTCATATAAAGAAAGCAATAGTGTAAGGGGCTAATGGAGATCAGGATTCATCTGTTTTGCAACACTTTTTTATAGCCAAAGGCCAGTATGTGAAAGTCCTCCATATTTCCACCAAGAGAGCATCACCAACTACATCAAGGTATCGATAGTCCAGGACAAGGCTTTAAAGACATGATGGATCAGAAACTATGGGTTTAAGGGAAGCAGGTGGTGCATTCAAAGTCGGGATGGGCTAATTCAGAAAGGCTCACTGTTACATGGAAACGATGGGGCCAACACCGAAAGTAGCAATGGCTTTCAATAAAGGAAATGGAGCATTCAAAGCTAAGCATGGGAAAACCCAAAAGGGCCTTTTGTGATAGATCCAGAGGTCGGCGCTGAATGCAATAAAGATAGAAATGATAGAAGTTGGTTAAGCATCATAGGAAGCCATACCGTGAGCAGACTAGCTCCTGAAGCAGAGACGATCACAGGATGGGCAAGGAGAGAATTCTATCTAATTGTTTACTTATTTACTGTACTTTAATGTGCCTCCTTTCAAAGAGGCATTTAATTCTATAATATTTTTGGGCCACAGAGCCATCTATGACTGAGATAGCTAGTCGACCTAACAGATGAGAGAGGCCAAAGATATTTTGTTGTAATGAATGTTCTTTCTCTCCTCTCCAGATAAATAGGGAAAAGCAAGACTTAAGAAATGTTTAGAAATTCTAAAGAAAACTCTACATGTAATTTTCAGACTGTATAACTGCAAAATACAGATCTTTCGGAATATGAAGAAATGGTGGTGATTCCCCCTTCAAGTATTACAGTATGTTATCCCTCTGCTCAAATCCATTATGTTCATGTCTTTTCTTTGAATTCATGCAATCACAACTATTAGAGATATTTCAAAACTTCCTCATAGATTCGCTTGTATCAAAATGTTATGCATGTGCCTGTAAGTTCCTCACAGTTTCATTTGTATCGACATTGTTAAATGCCAGTGCCTGTATGGATTATTGAAATTATGTATTTAAAAGTTTCTCTTCATGAATCATAACATACAACCTCTCTTCTGTCATTTAAATATACATCTAACTCAAATAAGTATAGGAATTCTTAAAGCTGCAAGATCTGTGTGTTAAGCATAAGATTCTTGATGTTGTAAGTTCCATATGATGAGTTACTCCTTCTCCTTATCCTCTGTCATTTCTCTGCAAAAACTTATTAAACTGATAAGTCCTTGGACTACTCGGCATCCATTATTTTATGCATCTTTCTGAGATTTGTACATGTGAAGAAGTACCAGAAATTCATGTCTTACTCCTTTAGGTGAATGAACCAACCCAATATATATATAAATATATATATATAATTATATATATAAATAAATATAATATATCTGTGATGTATCCATTCCTAGAAAATCATATGAGTCACACAGAATCTAGATGTGCCCAAGCAATCCAAGGTTGTCTCTGGGAGCTACAACATCATCTAGCGCCATTACCGGGGAACATATTGAAGGATTTTTCCCCTGGGATACAACAAACTGAACACTATTTGTGTAGGTGAGCAAAGACGTTCTGATTGCAATCACATCACCTTGGTGCCTCCACACACCCCATCATCATTTTATCATCTTGTCTTTTAAAAGGCCTCACACTCGCTCAGATACATCGCAACATAAATCCCCATTTGTATCTGACCTAGAAAGATTAATTTTTAGTAAAGACTGGAAAGAGAGAACTCACCTTTGAAGCTTCCTCATCCAGCGCTCAGCTCGTTGTTACTCACTACTCAAGATTTGTTCCTAAGGCCTTGACATACCGTGCATTTAGTCTAGCCACTCCTACCACTATGTTTTCAGGCCAAGTTCCTCAGTCAAGTCTCAATCACCCTCCATTAATCCAGATGACTCTTCCAGGTTATTTGCTAAATAAATATGCACCTTTTAATTTACCTCAGCCTCTAAGTGCGATGCCCCAAGACTAGCTAAATCATTTGCCTAGGTTCAATGGGGAAGATGATAACACGACACAAACTCAGTCACATTGAAACCTTCAATGCCTTTGCGAGAGCATAAACGTGGAAAAATTAGATGTAATCATGAGATTTTTTGTACAATCCCTTGATGGAGACACTAGAAAGTGTTTCAAATCCCTACCCAATTCCTCCATCACTACCTGGGAGGAACTTGAAAACTCTTTCACACAGAAATGGGGTGAAAAGAGAAACCATGAGTACCTCCTCATAGAGTTTAACGCCATAAAGAAGAAGGCAAAAGAGGATATCTCAGAATTTATAAAGAGGCTTAATAAGAAATACAATAACCTGTCAGTTGAGATAAAGCCTCCCCCAGCTGCTGCCCGAGTAGCCCTTTTAGGAGCCTTTGAGTCTGAATTTGGCTTTACTCTAAGGGAAAGGAATTCTATCACTCTATATCAACTCCAAACCGATGCAATTGAGGTGGAGGCAAATTTCGCCTCAACATGAAAATCAAGAGGAAAGAATGAACCTACTGAGAACATAATAGGAAAAGAAGAGGCCTCTTCCTCTGGTCGAGATAGAGAATCACTAGACCTGAAGTTGGATGAATTAGAAAAACTCATCAGGAGTTTATCACGAAAGGTTGGAAAAAATGATATTAATAACAAGAGCGTCTCCAAAGAGAATCTCAAGTCAACAACCAGGGTTACAACCCGCAGTATAGAAGACCTGCATAGCAAATACTTCCAAGGGAGAGAAAGAAGTAGCTCAACCAGATCCCTCATCCTTTATACTTAGAATATGGTCCCAATGAGCAATTGTTGGATACATAGGAGATTCAGGGAAACTTATATTCTGCTTTCCTTGAAGAAGAACAGGAGAATATGGTTGACCAGGAGATAAGTCATGATGGAGAAGAAACAAATGAGGAAGATATAGATTATTATTGCAAATTGTTTGCAGAGTTCATGCAAGCACAACCACAACGTAAATATAATCTAAGATATTCAAAGAAGAGGTCAAGAGAACTAGAGCAGTAGGAGGAAACTGCACCCTAAGTTATTCCTCCAGTACTAGACAAAGGAAAGGCAAGCTAAATCCTGACCCTTCCAAGATGAAATTCTCTGCAAATAAGCAAAGCAAGAGTGTAGAGGGATGAATTGAAAAGGAGGAACTTGCTCTGTTGAAAACTTCCAGTGGTAACGAAGAAGGAACAGGTTTCAGAGGTATAGAAAAAGTCCAACCTACATTCAATCTCCAGAAGGAGCTTGAAAAGGTAAAGATTCCTATCCATCTGATTGAGCTTCTAAAGAAGCCTACTTATAAAGCTCAAGTCTCTCAATTCATGCATCCCTCTACCTCAACACCAACCCATGATAGTTTAACCATCCAAGAGGAGAGGCCAATGGTTGCTTTTGGGCCGCATGTAGAAGAAACTGATCCTTCTACTGCACCTTTCTACGTGACTTTGGTGATCCATGATATTTTATTACAAAACTGCATGTTGGACTCCGGAGCCTCACACGACCTCATGCCACTAGCGGTAATGGAACAACTGGGCTTGGAGATCACTAGACCATACAAGTACATGTACTCCTTTCAATCCAAGAGATTCAAGTGATTAGGGATGATAAAGGACCTGGTCGTGAACCTAACTCAGATCCCATTGAATAGTGTGGTAATGGACATAGTGGTGGCCAATATCCCTCCTCTGTTCGAAATGCTCTTATCAAGATCTTGGGGTTCCAAGGTGGGGGGCTCTATTAAGCTAGATCTGACTTATGCCACAATTCCCACTTTTGGAGGCGAGCAAAGGAGGTTGTACAGAGAATCCAAGTTTGTGAGAATTGTGACCTCAACTAAAGGCTTAGAAAACTCCCCATCTCATGGAAAAGAAAGCGACCTCTCCTGCCTATTCTTAGAAGAAGATGAGAACCTCTTAGAAGAAGCATCAGTACACCTGACAAGGCAGTTGGCATACCAACACTTAAATGAAAATGAAGTATGGAAATTGTACTTCGACTAAACAAATTCAAAAGAGGGAAATGGAGTTGGAATATTGTTGGTATCTCTGAACGACAGCTCGATACTTGTCTCATTCAAATTGGAATTTGAGGTGACCAACAACGTAGCGGAGTATGAAGCATTTCTCCTTGGATTACAAACGACAAAAAGATAAATATAGAATTCCTAGCAGTGTATGGAGAATTTGAGCTGGTCATGAGGCAGATCGGAAATCAATGCCAAGCCAAACACCCCAGATTGAGGATGTATCAGAATCAAGTGTGGGATCTAATCGATATTTTCTTCCTGGCATTTAATATCTAGTTTCTACCTAGGGAAGAAAACAAGATGGTTGATTCTCTTGCAGTAGCAGCAAGCACTTTCAGGCCCCTGCAAAATTGCTTCTCAAATATGAGGTAGAAGTCAGATATAGACCTTCAATACCTGATAATGTCAAGCACTGCAAGTATTCAAGGATGACGAGCAAGTGCAAAGATTCATAGAAGTCGTTGGCGAGTTCACCCACTCCACCATCGATCAAGAAGAAGAAGAAGAAGAAGAAGAAGATCGACAAGCCACTCTGTGGAAAGACAGTGGTTGGGCACAAAATTTTGCAATTGAAAGGGAACACCATCCCGCGTGGACTGGTCCCACTAGAGATACTTTTTAACAAGGACGACATAGTATCCAAACCAATGACCCCGAAGATAGATGATCAAGTAGAAGGCTGCAACATTGGATTAGAGGAGGAATCCTAGATGATTAAGCTATCAAAAGGAGTCCCCGAGCAATACCGACAAAGGTATTTAAGTCTATTCAAGATTTACAAAGATGTATTTGCTTGGTCTTATGAGGATTTGAAAGCATTTGATACTAATATTATTCAACATAGATTCCTTTAAAGAGTGGAAAAAAGCCATGAAAACAAAAACTTAGGTAGATAAATCCACTCTTACTCCCCTCCATTGAAAAAGAGGTGAGAAAGCTGCTACAGGAAAAGATCATAGTGCCTTTAAGGTACTCTGAGTGGGTGGCCAACCTAATTCCTGTTCGAAAGAAGAGCGGAGAAATAAGGCTTTGTGTTGATTTTCAGAATCTAAATAGGGTATCGCTAAAAGACTACTACTCATTGTCCAAGATGGATTATATATTGTAGAAGGTGGTTGGCTCAGCCAGAATGTCCATGATGGATGGATTCTCTGGCTACAACTAGGTGGCAATCCACCCTGAGGATAAAAAGAAAATTGCTTTCACCACCCAGTGGGTAACGTTCATGTACGCTCATATGCCTTTCAACCTTATTAATGCAGTGGCCACATTTCAGAGAGCCATGGAAATAACTTTTGTAGGGGAGTAAGACAAATTCTTGGTGGTCTACTTGGACGACATCACCATCTTCTCCAAAGCTGATGAAGAGCACATCCTCCATTTAAAGCTCACCTTTGAAAAGTGCATGAGGTATGGTCTCCCTCTGAATCCTAAGAAATCTCAGTTCGCCCTGAGCGAGGGGAAGCTACTTGGACACATAGTAGCACAGGAAGGAGTAAAGATCGATCCTAAACGAGTCAAAGCCATCAACCTTATTTCCTTGCCTAGAAATAAGAAAGAAGTTCAAGCCTTTCTGGGGAGAATAAATTTCCCGAGGATGTTCATACCCAACTAAGCAAAAATTATCAAGGGTATTATGAACATGATCAAGAAGGAAAATGAAGTCAGGTGGAGCTCTGCCCCCAGAGATTCCTTCATCAGAATCAAAGAAGCTTTGGCCGAGGGCCTGGTACTATCCATCCCTGACTATTCGATACCTTTCTACATCTTTTCTTTTGCCTCTCCACATACTATTGCTGTCGTGCTGCTAAAGAAAAACAAAGAAGGTTATGAGCAACCCTTTTCCTTTTTCAGCAAGGTCCTAAGGGAGCCTGAGCTGAAATATAATATATTGGAGAAACAAGCCTACACGTTGTTCAAGGCTCTGAAAGTATTTTGTATGTATGTGCTGCAATCGAAAAATCATAGCATTTGTCCCAACGACAATAGTTAAGGACATCCTGATGCAGGGAGATAATGAAGGAGAGAGGGGCAGGTGGATAGCTAGAATACAAGAATATGAGCTAGAAATAAAGCCTACCAAGCTCATCAAAGGCCATGGGTTGGCCAAGATTTTATCTGAGTCCAAATTCCAAGCTCTTGGGATAAACCTGATCACAGAGGAGGGCAGACCCGAGGATCATCAGAGTGGGATTAGAGAATTTGAGCAGAAAATGTATGCCAAATATGAGGGATCCATCTAGTATAAGAACGTTGTTCACTATCTCTTATTCCTAAGGTGCCTGCTGAGGGTAGATAAATCCAAGTATCAAGCCTAAGAGGATTTTCACGGAGGAGTTTGTGGAGGACACTTCAACTGGAAGACCACGAAGCATAAAATTCTTAAGGCAGGGTTCTATTGGCCTACACTATTTGGGAATGTTCATTCCCAGGTCAGGTCATGCCATAAATGCCAATTGTTTGTTGAAAGGCAGAAGTTTTCTCCCCTCCCCCTGATTCCAGTACATGTGGAGGAACCTTTTAGACATTGGGGATTGGACTTCATTGGATAAATAAACCCACGGTCCAGTGGCCAACACAAGTGGATACTGACTATTTCACCAAGTGGTAGAGGCCATCCCAACTAGAAATGCTACAAAATCAGTGGTGATAAAATTCATGGAGGATAACATACTATCCCGCTTTGGGTGTCCTTTCAAAATTATCACAGATAATTCTTAAGTCTTCAAATCTACCAAGTTCACTAGCTTCTGCCATAAATTGAATATCATTATTGGGCACTCCACTACATACTACCCTCAAGGTAATGGCTTGGATGAGTCCTCAAACAAAACTGTGGTGAGGGTGCTGAATGTTGAAATTTCTAAGTATTACCTGTTAGAAATTTTATTTGTATTCTTTGGTTTATTTTGCCTACTTATTTAATTACTAACAAGTTATTTAACCATATAAACACTGAAATAAACACAATACAATCTCAACCATCTACAGATCAACAACTAAAAGAAATAGACAAGCACATAAGTGACATCGTTATTTTTGGACAATTGTCCCCTGAAAAACCCAACTGGGAAAACCGATACAACAGTTTTGAGGGTTTTATTATTAAGTAGCTTTTTTTAGTACATTGGGTGCCAAACTGGCTCACTCGATAGAGATAAAAAAGATCTGGTAGTAATACCTCTCTTCGAAGCAAATATTTCGAAACCCTGCCCCACGAAACACTCTCCAACACAAGTTGAGGCTCTGCGTCAGCCTGAAATCCTCTGCGTAGCCTCTCTGGCCTTCTGCGTCACTTATGCAGCCTCTGCGTCAAGGACGTAGGCCCTTATGGCCTCTGCACAATCATTGTTGGCCTCTGCTTGGCTCCCTCTGGCTCTGCATTTGCCTCTATGACTCTTATTGGAAATTTTGAGAGGGGGGTGAATCAATATTTCTTTTCAATTGTTATTTTTACCAGTTAGATCACTTATATTTAGAACACAAAATAAACAATAAGAATAAATGCTTTTATTAATTTCTTATTTACAATAAATCATGTACAATGTATATAGGGCTCCAACCCTAGATGAAGACACCAATCTTCAATCTCCTAGGCTCCAACCTGTTGCCAAGCACCAAATTGGACTTTTGTGAGGCTCCAACCTTGCATTTAGAGGCTCCAACCCCTAGAGCACCAACCCTTCTCTGGTACAGGCTCCGACCTGTTTTCTTAAGGACACCAATCCTATGGGAACCAACCCTATCCTCTAAGGCACCAACCTTATCTTTTCGAGGCCCCAACCTCTTGGGCTCCAACCCTTGCGTTACTTCATCAATATGTGTTTAGTTGTACTTCACGTCTCTCAATGTCTTCTTCACTGAGCCCTATCAATCTTCAGCAAAGCCTTCACTTAGTCTCCATGTCACGTCATCAATGACAACCTTGTTCTTCACATGAAGGTGTCACCATTTCTCTTCATGTTACCCAAACAAAATTCTCCAAGGTTATTCCATGAGGTCTTCAATCATGCATCAAGGTCTTCACTAATGCCTCCAAGTCAGCTTCTAAAAATGTCTTCAACAATGCTCGCCCCAACAAGATGTTTTCAACACAATTGCCTTAGTAATGCATTAACACTGCTACTACACAAGTTATCCAATGAGGCTACTTCTAAGTCTTCAATGAGTTGTTCAACTAAGTCTTCTTCAACAAGTATTAAATGCTTAAGGTGTCTTTAATAGGATTCTCCAAGATATTCTCAATGGATCCGCACACCACTCTTACAATGTTCTTCAACAAGACTTGAAGGGTACTTCAATTCTGCTTTAATGTCTGATTCAAAGTCAGCCTTCAATAAAGCCTCAAATTATGCTTCAAGTTGTATTCAATGATGGTCCAAGCAATAATCTAGGAATACCAATAAATGCTTCACAGGTTGGCCCACAAATTTGGTTAATGAAGATCTTCTAGAACAGGCACAAGAGGCTGCTTCAAATCTGCTATAACAGTATTTAAAGTTCTACCCAACACTACTTCAAGTTCCACTTAAAGGTCACTTCAAAAAATCTACAAGGAAGCCCTTAATAGTAGACTACTCCTGGATTGAATAGGTCTTGTTTAAATTTAGTCTTCAAAAGTAATTAAACTCCTTTCCACAATGGTCGCAACAGATCTAAACCTTCAACACTAAGCCCAAGGTCCACCACCACAGGACTGCAATTTAACTAGTCAACAATCTGTGCTTCTTTACGAACCTCAAGTGATAACCCAACCCAACAAACCACAGACCCAAGATTGTAATTCTTCCACATGATTGCAATCCAAGCTTTCAAGCAGACTGGTCATAAATCTGAAGTCTGATGCAATGGTGTCTCCATAGATCTAGAATACCACATAGGTATTCCTCCTCGGCCTCCTTAAAAAGTTGTCCAAACAATGTTTTATAATGTGCTCCTCGTCCTCCTTTTAATTCTGTGCTCCTTCTCTGAAATAATCACCAAAATTGTTGAGCAGAAATGAGGTTTGTTGTTTCTATATATACACATTTCGTTCATGAATTGAATGGTCACGTCATAAAGGTAGACCAACTTGAATTTACACGTTTAGGTCGGCTTGCTGGCTAGAAATTATACCTTAACTTAAAAAAAATCAATAACTTTCCGACCGCTTCGAATTTTGGGACGTGTAATGGCTCGTTGGAAAGGAAAAATTATGCTCTTTAAGATGGTGTGGGTCTCATGGAAGAATTCTTCCTCTAAGGTAGAAAAAAGTATTTTTTTATGTGATTGATATTTATGAGTGCAGAAATATAGGGCAACAACATTCTTTCATAGATGGCCTTCCTCTTCATCGATGATTCCTTCATTAATTGTCTTCACAGTTCATGTCATTATGTATGTGCCCTCTTCATGTCATTGATTGTCTCATTCATGAATTATTGTATAGGGGCCTTCCAAAATTGTTCCTTAAATGCTCTTCATTTGCAAGGTTAGTTGGGCATCATTTATGTGTGTAAGGCTTCATATGCATTTAGTATTTTTCATGCATGTAGCATATGAATCTAGAGTTTCATATATGCATTTAGGGTATATTTAACATCTTCAGCAAGTGTTTGACATAAATGCACAACATCTAAGGCTAGGGTTTCCTTTATCTTCAACTATATTAATTTCCCTGGGGTTAACTTCATTAATGGCTTGACATCATATTGACTTAAGTAATTCTAGCGTTTGTCATCATCAATGACACATAGGGTTAGCTTCAACAATGCTGGACATGACATCATATTGACATCAATGACAACCTTATCCAACACCTCTACGTTGTGTCTTTTGGCACCATCTTTGCCTCTATGACTTGTACTCATTGCCCCTCGCTGCAACTCTGATCACTGGTTCGATATCTCTTAGCAAACCCTGCTCTAGAAAATTGCACTGACTGATCACTCTTGTGTATCTCCAACTGACCCTCAAGCCTCCTCTTATACTTTTTCTATTGAGTCTTCAATGACCAAGAATACATCCCTAATCAACGACTAAGATTAGATTTTGCTTGATCCATGTCATTTAGAACCTTCTAACCCAGTTTTTTATTAATACCCATTAATATTTTTATTTTCCTAAGTTTAGACTTAGGAACCCATTATAAATATTAATTATTTTAATATACTGGGCAAAATTTCCCCAAACCATTTATGGGTCTTGGAGATCTCATGTGCTTTAGTCTCTCCACCAATTTTCATGGCTAGAGCACATCCAATGCTACCCCAAATCAACACTCCCTCTTAACGAGGAATGTGCTCTAGTAATACTCCACAATTGAGCATCACCCTGATTATAAAACACAGATACCTATGTTGATGCTAGGCCTTCCTGACCAACATCCTCTGAACTGCTGCATCCTGTATTGTTGCCCATGCCTCAACCACTGCCACTACTACATCTGTACAAAATCTCCCTCTGCATCCGTGCTGCTGTTGGTCCTTTCTCCCAACACTGCATCTGCATTACAGTTCTCTCTCATCATGTTGCATCGTGCTATCACTGACATCCTTGTCAGTTTAGAAACCCTCCCGATGCTGAAGCTCTCTCTATCGCTATCTTGTGCTCCCTCTGTTGCCTCTGCGTTGTTGCAACAAATTTGTGCTCGCACCACTGCAAACCTCTCTGTGTCATCCTGCACTACTGCAACCTCCTCTGTGCCTCTCGCACTACTGCAACCTCTCTACGCTACTTGGGACTACTGCACTCTAGCACTCTCTTCCGCTTCATCCGCTTCTACTGACATCTACCATCCTGCTACTGTCTCTTCTAGGCTCCCGTAGCCAGGTATGATCCAAGAGTTTGGGTACCTTAAGGATCCTGCCCCTCATCACCTGTAGTCCTCCTGACTACAACTCGATGTCTCCCCACCTCTTCTGTAGAGGTACATGAGCACTCATGGCACAATTGTCATCATCCTCTACCTCCTTTTTTGCCTTCGCTGGTGCTGTCTTGGAGTCAGACGCCTCTCCCTTATTCTTCTTCCTTGGACACTGGTTTGCATAATGGCCTAGTTCCCCATAGTTGAAGCACTTTATCTTGGAGAGGTCCTTTTTCTTCCTCTTCCCCTTCTCCCCCACAGATGCCAGAGCTGCGTCCTCTTCCTCCTCTTTCTTGACCCAGGCTCCTTTGCTATTACTTCCCGTCTTGGTCAGCCGTCTGATTTCTTCTTGAAAAAGAGCTGCCCACAATTCTTCCCAATTTGGAAGATTCACTCTGCCCAGAATGCTTTGGACAAATGTCTCCCACTCAGAGACTACATTTAGGGCGGTCCTCACCATCAACTCCTGATCCAGCTTGGCCCTTATGGAAGTTAGTTGGTCCCAGATCTCTTGCAACGTGCTGAGGAAGTGATCTACCTACTCCCCATTTTGCATCTGGTATGAACGCATCTGATTCTCCAGTAGCATCTTCCTCTGCACGGAAGTGCCTTGATATAATGTCTTCAAGGTATCCAACATTTCCTTTTCCATCTCCTTCTCCGCAATATGTTGGACCACATGATCCTTCACCACATCAAGGATTATGCATTTCACCTTGGCCATCACATCCTCATACTTTTCGTTATTAGCTGGGTTGACTCAGATAGCCATGGTTCTCAAGGCGAAGGCCTTGATGTGATCTCTATCTAGAATGTACATGATCATGGCCTTCCAGATGACAAAGTTGGATGCCCTGTCCAGCGTATCCTGATCCCTCAGTTCATTCATGGCCATCTCTCTACTCTTCTTTTTGACTCCGCTGAGTCTCTACTTCCCTCCTAGAAGTTCTCTGCTAGACTCCCTCTGAGTCTTGATTTCCCTTCTAGAAATCTTCTTGCCAACTATCGAGTCACACCTCTCTGATCTCCTATGCACCTGCAACACTGATTTGGATTTCTTGGCTAGAAATCCGCCTAGGTAGCAACTCCCTCTAACTTGGTTTTGCCCTGTTAGATATTGTTCTGTCTCAGTAGCAACAACACCCCACTAGCTTCACTCCTCGTAATCTTCCCACAACTTCCTGTGCCCCAGCAATTGAAGAACTGAGCCTCTAGGCTCTGTGCAATCTTAGGAAGGCTGATTTGCTCCCTTGGCCAACTGCGTCAACCCTCCTGGTCTATGTGTGGCTCTTTGTGAGCTTCTTCTACCTCTGCGCCAACCTCTCTCTGGCTTGAACTGATGATGCAACCCCTCTCCGTCAACCCTTCTCTGTTGCTTTCTCCCTCGGAACAATTGTTTCTGTTGCAAATTCTCTAATTCAGCTAGCGCCTTCAACTCTCTTGTGATCTGCAATGCTTTGATACCATGTTGAAATTTCTAAGTATTACCTGTTAGAAATTTTATCTGTATTCTCTAGTTTATTTCGCCTACTTGTTTAATTACTAACAAGTTATTTAACCATATAAACAATGAAATAAACACAATACAGTCTCAACCATATACAAATCCACAGCTAAAATAAATAGACAAACACACAAGTGACACCGTTATTTTTGGACAATTGTCCCCAGAAAAACCCAACTTGGGAAAATTGGTGCAATAGTTCTAAGGGTTTTATTATTAATCAGCTTTTTTGAGTACATTGGGTGCCAAACTAGCTCACCCAACAAAGATAAAAAAATATGGCAGTAATAACTATCTTCGGAAGCAGATATTCTGAAAGTCTGCTCCACATAACCCTCTCCAACAAAATCTGAGGCTTTGCGTCAGCCCTTTGAGGCTCTGCACAACCTCTCTGGCCTTCTGCGTCACTTATGCAGCGTCTGCGTCAAGTACGTAGGTCCTTTTGGTCTCTGCAGAGTCATTGCTAGCCTTTGTGTGGCTCCCTCTAGCTCTACGTCTACCTCTCTGCCTCTACGCTGGTCTTCTGACACTATCTCTGCCTCTCTGACTTGTACTCACTGCCCCTCACTACAACTCCGATCACTGGTTCGATTTCTCTTAGCAAACCCCACTCTAGAAAAACGAACTGACTAATCACTCTTGTGTATCTCCAACTGACCCTCAAGTCTCCTCTTATACTTTTTTCTATTGACTCTTCAATGGCCGAGATTACATCTCTAATCAATGACTAAGATTAGATTTGGCTTGATCTCTTTCAACGGGTAGAATTTCCCCAAACCATTTATGGGTTTTGGAGATCTCATGTGCTTTAGCCTCTCCACCAAATTTCATGGCTAGAGCACATATGATGCTACCCCAAATCAACACTGAAGAAGACCATCACTGAAAATTAAAGGCACTGGGACTCCCAATTGAAGTTTGCTATGTGGGCTAACCCTGTAACACCTAAACAATCCACTAGGAAATCACCTTTGGAGCTAGTGTATGGAAACGCTGTTGTCTTCCTTATCCAATTAGCAATGTCAGTAGCAAAGTTGCTACAAGAAGTCGAGGAAGAGTCGAGCGCCTGGACTAGATTGATAAATCAGCTGGTGGAGCTTCGCGAAAACAGAGAACAGGTGGGGATCAAGCTGTCTAATTACCAACAAAAAATGAAATCTTTGTTCGATAAGAGGGAAAAGGACTGAACTCTTCAGCCAAGAGATTTAGTTCTTAGGTGGGATGTCCGACGGGAAGACAAAGGAAAACATGGGAAATTTGATCCGTTATGGTTCGACCCCTTCAAGATTGCAGAAGAGGGGAAAGCACACTTACCTGCTTGAAAACTTGGATGGTGAATTGCTGGAATTGCCAGTAAATGGTCAATTCCTCAAATTTTATTTTCAAAATTAGAGGTATACATTTTACACTCATTGTAAATACCGGTGTGTGTGTATTGTAATTGTTATTTGAATTTTTCAGTTTATGATTGAAAAAGTCCATTTTCACAGACTTATATTTTATTTAAGAATGACTCTATGCCCAATGGAAGGAGAGCTACTGGCCTGCAGGTTCTTAGCACCTTGCCAGCAAGGGCACTGTCCCTAGTTGGAGCCAATGTTGTTGCTCACTACATTGTAGGTTTCAGTTGGTCAATATTGCCCAAGAGCACTTGAAGTTTGAAGCCACCTTCCCAGGCCACAGAAAATCTCAGAGTTTAATCAAACCCTCTCTATTCCATAGTGCTCGGAAAGAGATTTCCAACAGTATATGGAAGTCCAAGATTAGACTTCTGGATCGAAAGTTAGAGCATGTTGAAGTTACCCTCGGAAAGCCTGGAAAACAATGAAAATGACCAAGTATAAAGGCAAATCGCATATCAGGGGCCTGTGGTACATAGCAGGCTGGAGGTTCGCAATGTGGATAACTGATATTGCATATCGGAGATAGCAGAAACAAAGGGGTGCGTACAAACACCAGATCATGAAGTTGTCGATGCCAATAACACTAAAAATCGCTGAAATTTGGGCCTTAGTGCTAAAGCGTGAGGAAGGCCGAAATCCGATTAATGAAGGAAATGCATGAAAGAACATGAATGGGCAACCCCCTTTCTCTCTCCTCCACCTGGCAATACAGCGCGTTGGTCATATCGGTGAAGTGCAGGATATCACATATTGGCGATCTGAGGGACTACCATCCAAACAAAACAAAAAAAACCTTGCGAACTGCCAATTTTGTGATCCAGTGTAAAACGCCAAGGAAGGTCGAAATTAGTTTACAAAGGAATTTCATGAAAAAACCAAGGCCGGGCATACCCTTTCTCTCTCCTCCACGTGGCAGTACGAAAGGTCATCGGACCATACGGGGGACACATGTCACTCAATTTGGGCATTTTTAAGGGTCCTATAGGGGCATTTCCGGGTGACACGTGACAGTAATGGCGTTACCCCTCGTAGATCGATGGTTGACGATCACACATGTTAAGGCACTCCTGCACCTTAGTCTCTCCTGGGTTGCAATTGCGATATGTGAGAAATCCTCTCGTATGCGATGTTTTATTTGTTCTACCTCATGAGGATTTCGCGTTCGAACAACTCGGCCCACGCTATTGAAAAAAGGTAATGGGCCTTTCTCGTCCCGCAGTGTGATTGTGATATATCTGGTGGGCCCGACCCTGCAGATCAACAATCACAGGGTTCAAAGGGAAGTCTTAGGGGCAAGCACTATAAACCGTTAGGATGCAAGATTTTGCGCTACAAAGGAAACAGGTCCCCAGACACAGGTTTAAAGGTCACAGTCCTCGGTCATATAAAGAAAGCAACAGCCTAAAGGGCTAAGGGAGATCGAGATTCGTTTGTTTCGCAACGCTTTTTTACAACCAACGACTAGTATGAGAAAGTCCTCCATATTGCCACCAAGAGAGCATGACCAGGTACATCAAGGTGCCGATAGTGCAAGACAGGGTTTTAAAGGCGTGACAGGTTGGTAGCTGTGGCTTTAAGGGAAGCAGGTGGTGTATTCAAAGCCAGGATGTGCTAATTCAAAAAGGCTCACTGTGACACGGAAATGATGTGGTCGGCGTTGAAAGTAGTCATGGCTTTCAATAAGGGAGATGGAGCATTCAAAACCAGGCATGGGCAGACCCAAAAGGGCCTTTTGTGACACAGATTCAGAGGTTGACGCTAAATGTAATAAAGACAAAAATGGCAAAAGTCGACTAAGCATCACAGGAAGTCATATTGTGAGCAGACTAGCTCCTGAAGCAGAAACGATCACAGGATGGGGAAGGAGAGATTTTTATCTGATTGTTTACTAATTTATTGCACTGTAATGTGCCTCCTTTCAAAGAGGCATTTAATTCTATAATATTTTTGGGCCATAGAGCCATCTATGACTGAGACTACTAGTTGACCCAATAGCCGAGACTAGGCCAGAGATATTTTGTTGTAATGAATGTTCTTGCTCCCCTCTTCAGATAAATAGGGGAAAGAAAGACTCGAGAAAAGTTAAAAAATCCTAAAGAAAGCTCTACATGTAATTTTCAAACTATATAACTGTAGAATACAGATCTTTTAGAATATGAAGAAATGGTGGTGATTCCTCCTTCAAGTATTACAATATGTTATCCCTGTGTTAAAATCCATTATGTTCATGTTTCTTCTCTGAATTCATGCAATCACAGCTATTAGAGATATTTCAAAACTTCATCATAGATTCACTAGTATCAAAATGTTATGCATGTGCCTGTAAGTTCCTCACAGATTCATTTGTATCGACGTTGTTAAATGCTAGTGCCTGTATTGATAATTGAAATTATGTAAGAACCGAAAAATAGATGCAAATACAGTAAAGGAGTTTATATCATGAACCTGTAATTAATTTCCTGAAAACTTACAAAATTAACTAACAGAACTGCTGAGGTACCTACCTGTGTGCTTGCGGTTGATGATGCCACCAGCTACCTTGCTTCGGTTACCAAAAGACAGAATCCACCCAGCGAAACTAAGCAGAACTGGCTACTCAATCCAGTAAGCTTCTTCGTTGAAGCAGACTGTTTCCCCGTGCCCAGAAACCTCAGAACAATCTGCACTCTTCCTGTGGATAATTTCAGTTTATCATGTTCTTCCTCCTTTAGTTTTCCTTTCCTTCATTCTTTTCCTTCTTCCCCCTCGGCTCCCTTCTTAAAATTATGCTTCATGGTTTTATCTGGTTTTTTGGCGGTGGATGCTCTTCCACCAGCTTAACCTTCTGGTGACACCTTCCATGTCACGTATCCTATATAACTCTGTTATGGTCACGTATATAATTCATTTCATTTATAATTTAATTAATTATATTCCTTCATGATTTAATAAAGTACTTTTTAATATTAAGATTATAACATTATACTAAGTACCCTTTTAATTAATTTCTTATAACATTATACTAAGTACCCTTTTAATTAGTTTCTTATATATATTTTTAATCATTTTATTAATTTATTAATATAATTTTTACTAATAATCTGAAATATATAATTTATATAGCCCTCTTTTAGTATTTACCCATTAATCATGATACATTAAGCAATATGGGTGTTGGTGGATGAGTAAAACCTTTATTCGAAGAAGTGTCATGATATTTAATACTTATAGTTAATTTAATATATAAATACTAGTGCGGTTTATGTGACACATGCATATGTGGCGATCATATGCATGCATCGTATGCTTGCTATTATTCTTGCGTTCTCTATATTTATAGATAGGTTGTTACAAATTATGTCTTTAAAAGTTGTTCTTCATGAATCATAACACACAACATCTCTTCTACCCATTAAATCTACTTCTAACTCAAATAAGTATAAGAATTCTTAAAGCTGCAAGCTTTGTGTGTTAAGCATAGAATTCTTGATTTGTAAGTTCCATATGATGAATTACTCTTTATCCTCTATCATTGCTCTACAAAAACTTATTAAACTATAAGTCCCTGGACTACTTGGCCTCCATTATTTTATGCATATTTCTGAGATTTGTACATGTGAAGAAGTACCAGAAATTCATGTCTTACTCCTTTAGGAGAATGAACCAACCCAATATGTATATATAAACTATATGTGATGTCTCCATTCCTAGAAAAACATGAGTCACATAGAATCTAGATGTGCCCAAGCATTGGTCTTGTAGGCAATCCAAGGTTGTCTCTGGGAGCTACAACACCTACATAATCATCATTTTCATAATATAGTGAAAAGAAAAATACATGATGCATAATCCATTCTAGAACTCCATTTGTTCCATTTGAAACTGATATTCTTCTCCCTTACAACCTTTTAAATCTCCTTCTAGCCAACTTATCAACATGCCTTCATCATATCCTCTCCTAACTATGAAAATTCCCTCTTTTCCTTGTTTTCTTTTTAATTTTTCTTCCTTGTATAGCTTGTAACATGTTACTAGCCTCTTATTTCATTCCTCTTCCTATTTTATCTTTAGGTAAACTTTCTATCATCTCCAATGATGTTTTATACTGAATGTCTTTCATTTTTTTGCCTTCTTGTTGACTTCTCAGAATATTCTACTTATTCAAACTCTAAAATCTCCTTTGTTGGAGATCCCTTCATAACTAGGATACTTCTTTTATTTAAAACCTCCTTCCTTTAATCTTGCAAACTACTTCTAACCTCCATAGGAATTATTAATAGGTTGCAAACTTTTATTGCTTTCTATCCCATCCTTTGGAATCTTGAAATTTCCCTTTGATTTTTCCTCATCCATGCTTATCTAAGATTCATGATCTTCATTTGCTTGTCTTTGTCTTCATAAGACAACTATGCATCTTTCTCCTTTTTGACAACTTATTTATGTTCCTTTTTATATGTTCCAAAACCCATAAACATGTAATCAAACAAATAATTATTTTGAGAAACTTAGGTCTTCTTTGTCTCTCTTGATAGCTCTGGCATCTCTTCCTTTCGTTAGATTAAATTTTCCATGTTACGTTTATCTTTTCTCTCATTCACTTCTTCATCAAACATTGGTCCTTGCTTAGGTTCACAAATTAATATTTCTCGCTCTATCTTCAAAGACTAATTTTCAGTTTTCCTGCATTCAATTATTTTATTGAGTCCCTTTTCTTGTTTAATCCAAGCATTCAATCTTTGTTTAAATCTCCTTACAATTAACAACACTATTGGCCTTTTTACTCTCTTTCTCAACTTCCAACCATAGCTCAAGGTTTTCCTTTCTTTCTTGTTCTTGTAGTAGCTTCATAATAATATCTAATATTTCCTTTAAATAAGCTGTCTTTCTCGTTGACATTTTCTTTCATGTTTCTGTGGCATTCTCCTTCTATTAAGCCTTTTATTTCACTATCAATTTCCTTTGAGCTTCATTTTGCTCATCTTCTTTTCTCATTTTTAGCCACAATGCACCTCTTCTTCCTTCACAAGTATTTTTCACCTCTGCTAAGAAGGCCTCACCTAAATTTTCCTCTAAACCTAGTCTATTGGAATCTTTGGTTATTATCCACTTAGAATCTTCTTTCAGGGATTTTGCTCCCCACTCTTCAATATTATAGCTACCATAGCTGTAGGGCCTCTTTACCTTCTCTCTTATGGTATTTATCTTCATTGTTCAAGTTTCAATAGCTTGAGGGTTTTTTCTTGTCACCAAGTCCTTTTTCTATCTTTTGTTGTTACCTATTATTTTACAAGAGCTTTTCCCTAAGCTTTGATACTAAAAATGATATTATGAAGATCTTGACTGGATCTTCTCACTTTATCTCATCTTTTAAACTCTTACAACAACCAATCTCCCATCATGGTCACTTCTCTTCTTTATCTCTGCCAATCTTCTTTGTCTCCCTGTGTGTGCTCTCTTGCACTCTTTGATCTGTAATTTAATGCCAATTCAAACCTTCTATCAATCTAGACTTTCCTCCTGTGTAACCTACGAATTCGTTTGCAAATGAATTTTTTCATTCTGCAACTTTATCATCAATAGGTAGAATTCAAATGGCTGAAACTATCATTTAAGCCACACAATTTCCCTTCATTTCACCATTTTTTTCACTTATTAGCTCCTTTCCTGTCAGTAAATAAAAGTAGGATGTCTGATACTTGTCACTAAACATAAACCAAATGTTTTTCCATTGCTAAACAAAAATCAAAAGTCCAAGATCCATCACTGAACAGAAGTCAAATGTTTTCTTGTCGTTAAATAAAAGGTGGATGTTCGAGATCCAAAAATTCTAATAAATCATGAGCTGAGAGAAGTCCAAATCCAAATGTTAGTAACTTAAAAAGTTTAGACGTTGGAAAAACTTATTCAAATATCAAAAATAGGGGAATGAAGGCTAGTATCATTTCTTGACGACCAAAAAACTCATTCGTTGAAGCCAAATCCTTCATTAAGCCTAAGTGGAACCTAGAGAGGGAACCTTGATGATCTAGAAGTACTATGTTTATCCAGATCTCGAAGTATGAAAATGAAACCTCTTTAAAAAGTGACTTGAAAAAAATCAGAAATCCAAATCTAGATCTTTCTCAAACCTCTGGATGTTGAAACCTTGCTATGGAACCCCTGATTTGAAACTAGTGAAAATCCAAGCAATCTTAAAAATGATAGTTCATGAAAAACATGGATGTTGGATGCCACATCATAATTGTACACATCAAGTCCACATCACCTTCCATTCTAGTTTCCATGTCACCTTCTACATCAACATCCGTCCCCACTTCCACATCACCTTCCACATCAGCTTACACATCACAATACTCGTTACTTGCAATGAGCTAGATGTGAGGACCGCTATCCAAATAGCAGAAATCAAGAAAAATTAAAAAGGTTGCATTATAAAAAAGTTCAAATGCCAAATGTTGACCTTTCCTCAAGGCTAGATAGTTGATCTTAGAAAATGAATGGTCCTGATTACTGTCGAATTATGCATGGGTATGAGATAATGGTTATCCATCAGATGATGGAATGAATGGATATTTGGAACTTTGACTTAATCTGGTTATTTTGACTTACGTGCTCTCTGTAACTTCAAACTCTACCACTCCTCAAGCTTTGCTACAAATAAATATGTGTTCTTCACAACTATTCAATAGACACTCACCTTTGATCTCTAATTGTCAATTTGTCAATTACATACAAGGGATTTCAGAGATAAACATATACAAAGAGTTTCCACACAAAGCATACGTAAATTCAAACAAAATTGAGCTAAAAGGAGAATTTAGACACTGAATTGGGTCTACAACTCTTTGATTTCATTTGAACCTTTCTCTCTCTCTCTAAGTGTTGTCCAACTAAGTTTATGCGCTATAACAAGTCTATTTATACATTTTCCTGAGGAAATGAATCGAACTAGAAAAGTTTGGTTGGTATCCTCCAAATCTGGAGGAAATATAATTAGCCTCTAATTTCTCCCTAAAATTACTTTAATCCTCTAACTACATATTAAAATAATCATATCTAGTTATATTATATACCAATGAGAAAATCGAACTTCTATCTGCATAGAGCACCGAGAAAACTCTAAACCCTATTACAACCTTAAGAAAATACAATTTTAAATGATGCTCTGCATCAAATTCGAAATTGAAAGACAACAAATTGATTTATTTTTTTTGTGTTTGAAGGCTAATCATTTGAGTCAATATTGCACTTTCAAAATAGTACCCTACATATATTGAGTACTTGACAAGTTCAAACTTCATGGCAATATTGTCGTTCTTATTGATTCACCCATTGGTAATATGTATATATATTCCACCAATGGTCATTACTTTTCCCTTCATGGATTCCTTGTTTATATTAAAGGTTGTATTAGGAAAAAGCTACATAAACTCTGTGAAATTGTCTAAATCCTTAAAACACCAAGGATTCATAAATGAGACAGAATTAAATGGATTTCTTGATATCCATGAGAGAATAGGATCGGATGGAACCACCAGAAAACCGGAAACCTGCCGTAAATGTAAAACATAAAAGCATTCCCTACAAAATCCAACTATTAACAACCAAGATAACACCAAACAACAGCGCTGAAGCTAATCCAAAGGACTGTTAGAGAGATAAACTCATGCACAAGTGAACGTCAAAAACATAGGTCTCTTTGGGCATAAAACACTTTATAATCAAATGATGTCCATAGGCTAAAGAATGAGCAATAAAATTACAAGATTGATAAATATTTACAAAATTACTCGATTATGTATTTATAAGCAACTCAAGAGGTAGAATTCCCTCTTCAAGAAGGGTTATAACCACACATCTAAGTTCGTTAAGTCAGCATTAACCATAATCTAATATTATAATAAAAGATTACATTAATGCCTGACGCACTGCTCAAATGGTATAATATGAATAAACCCTACCAAATGTGAGGATTACACTGTTCTCAGCAGAATTATACACTACTGTTCTTTAAAAAATAATTTTCTGTTTTGCATCTCTATCCTTCTCTTGACTCGAAATATCTCCACAAGGCTGGATTACTTTCCACAAACAATGTGCCTTTGAATGCAATTTATAAAGGTCGAAACTGGAGTTCACTGCAGGAAAGCTTTATAGAAAATGTTGCTTCATTAGGTTTTTTTGTTCTATGCAAAAAAATATACCTTGGAATACAATGCAATTTGGACTAAATTGGAGTGTTTTAAATGACATTGTTATCATACAACCAAAAGTTTTGAAAAGGGAAACGACAACCCCTATAGTGTTTTACAAGAGTTTAATACTAGTTTCGTTAACATATTTTCGCCAGAAAAAGGTATACTACTTTAATGTTGTGCATACTAAACATATCACATTGGTTGTAGAAAATGATATAAAGGAGATTCAGTATCCCTTAAAACTTGTTATTTTCTATGCTATGATGTTGCTGAAATTCCCTTCACATTGAATTTCTTTTTTACGCATGGGATGCGATCAACACGTCATTTACTTCATGTCTATTCATCAAAGAAAATGCTTTGCTATTTGAGCCCATCTATAGAAATGAAATCTTGTTATATATGTAGTGTACCAAAACAAGCATTAGAAGAAAGAAAGAAATTATACTAAAGATAGCCTATGTGACAGATAGCTTCTTGCTTCTTCATCTGTTTGATGTATCCGGCCTTTTTCTGTGAAACTTCACAATAAATGTGCCCTCGACAAATCCCTCGCTAAATAGATTAGAGAAATCAATGAAATATGATAACAATATTAACATTAACATTAGAAATGCTAGCTTCATCAGATATAAATCAATTCTTACCTTACTTTAATCTTATAATCTATAGTTTAAAACAGGGATCTATGAGAAGAAAATAAACCGGGGAAGTGAATAGAATGAAATAGAGCTATTCAATATATGTATTACCTTTATTCAACAATTCAATGAAGGTCAATAATACTTTTTTCTTCTTGCAAGGTGATGGACCCTTGCTTTAGATCCAGTCCAAGGTGGCTGATCCATTGCGACTTAGAGCCCTTGCCACAGCATTGTAGACTTGTAGATTAAAAAGAGCTCATCTATTAAGAAAGGAACCTTCAGATTGATATTTACAATTCTCGAGTTGAATCTTTTGTTTCTGGTATTCTCATCTCTAGTAGCTACCTCAATCTGTCTCTTTTGACCAATGCAGTATCAACAAATCCTCATGCCTGAGGCTTTGCAATCTTGTCTTCTTGAACTCTTCTCCACATCAACCTGCATGAAAACAACAAGGTTTACCTTGTCCACTTGGAAAACCATTTTTTTATGGCATAGTTAAATTTGAAACTAGGCATCCATGGTCATGCCATCCTGGTTATGCCAAACATGGTGCTCTCATCTGCGATATCCTCTGGTATATGTGCTGCGAGGAAGTGCACCAAGATGACAGAAATAATAATGAAAGATTAATGGCATTAAAATATGTTGAATGATGAATCAGCACTCAAATGTAATATGTGTACGTTAGCACATTCAATGATTGGAGAATGAAAAGTTCACTGTCCGAAGCTTGTCAGGTGGATGACGTTAGTGGAAGTCCCAGAAGTCTCATGGGAAATGTGAATGTTGTTGCCTAAGAGACAAGACCAATGGGCATTGATGGAGGTACGCTGGACAAGTTTTAAAAAACAAGTCATCACATTCTATCACTCTAGATTCAATACGCATGGTTTATTATGTTAGGGAACTGGAGTATATGGTATATTTTGATCAACATATGGAATTCATATAATTCCATAAATCCATGGTCATGCCATCCTGTGTTAAGTTTAGGTATGTTCTATGCTAGAGCAATTTATTTAAATTTTCACAGTTAGCAATCACATCAGCATTACGATAAACTGCAGATAGAACATAAGTACAAAACGCAGAAGACAAGCCAAGACAAGAGGACACAAGATATGGCGCGAGCCAGGGACAAACCCCACAATGTGTGGGGAAACCCTTTGATCAAATCTTCTTTTATCTTCAAAGTTCAGCAGAGAAAGAGAGAGAGAGTACATTTACAATAGAAGTCAACACTTTGACTTATCTAGATCTAAGCATAGATCATCTCCTATAACGATGAGATCAGTTGAAGACATTCTGCTTCAACTGCATCTTGACCATTTGCTGCACCTTACTGTGTAGCACCATCAAGCTGCATTCATACTATGTTGCCCATATATCATCATGTTATGCCATTGTGTTGCACTGTACTGTACCATGCTGCCCACATCATGCTGTCACCCATCACATCATGTTCATCATCTATACACTGCAATACGGTATCCAATTACGAGCCTTAGCTGCTTGCTATGGCTTGCAGCCTAGCAAAGCAGCTAGGCTATAGTTCCAGAATCCTCTAAACATGCTGTCATCAGCTTCATGAACAAGATCATACCTTACTGTAGATTGAGATGAGATCATGATCCTCGTCATCATCATTATGCCGAGACTCTGATCATCATGGTAATTACTGCTTCCTTTTAACATAGTAATACTGCAGCCCTTTACACCATGTATAACCCTTGACGCTGTCCCTTGATATGCTTGTGATCACAGTTATATATGATCACTGTAGCAGCACTGAAACTAGGATAGTACCGAATCTTGTGGCATTGAGATAGCATCAGTTCTCTGAGATATATCACTGAACTGTAGCTCATTCTATATACCTCTGTCCAAACGGTGTTCTTCTGTTGTAGCATCGAAACCTTTTCTCAGAGATCTGAACTTTTATTTAGCCCTAAAAGACCTTCGCTGTTCCTTCATCATCTATCCGAATTCCTGTTGATATCCGAACTTGTCTCTTCCCTTTTCGCTGTAACTATGATCCGAATATCAGAGAGATCCGAGCTTGATGACTGTAATTTAGGGCTCCGTGTAGACACTCCTAGAAGACCCTTTCTCCTCCACGTCTAGGGCTGCTCCCTGACTGTAATTAGGGCTCTCCATGGCAGCGTATAAGAAGCTGTGTATAGGACTCCTCCATGTCAGCGTTAGGTTCTAGGGCATCCCTTCTAGGACAGCGTAGACCTTAGTGTCTCTCCTCCACCAAAACCCAAAGACATGTAGAGGAGAAGATCACACCAAGAATGTGTATTCAAATGACTTCAAATCCTCACCAATTTATACTAAAACATAGATGATGAGTAGACATGTCTATTGGGCTTCTAAGCCTACTCAAGTGCTGGTCGGCTTGATAATAATTACATAAACAAAATAAATTCATATCTCCATAAATACTTATCGGAATCGGATGATCTTTGGATCAATCCTACACCTCTCGACGAGAGGGATCCAATAAAAATATCAGCTGACATAAATACGCTGACCCACATGGAGTTTGGCCCTAGTTGCCAATTTAACATCCTGGTTATGCCAAACATGGTCCTCATCTGCGATATCCTCTGGTATATGTGCTGCAAGGAAGTGCACCAAGATGACAGAAATAATAATGAAAGATGAATGACATTAAAAAATGTTGAATGATGAAATAGCACTCTCAGCAACGTAATATATGTAAGTTAGCACATTCAACGATTTGCCAATGAAAAGTTCACTGGCAGAAGCTTGTCAGGTGGATGTCATTAGTAGAAGTCCCAGAAGTCTCAAGGGAAATGTGAATGTTGTTGCCTAAGCAACAAGACCAATGGGCAATGATGGAGGCACGCTGGACAAGTTTTAGAAAACAAGTCATCACTGGTAGGTGGACTTTTTCCATCTTTTAACTCGCTCCTATTGATTATTATTTCAATCATAGTGCATTCCATCACTTTAGATTCAATATGCATGGTTTATTATGTTAGGGAATTGGAGTATATGGGTATATTTTGATCAACATATAGAATTCATATAATTCCATAAAAAAATTCTTGGCACACAAGAAATATACTAATGTATATTTGACATCCATCGTTTCCCCAGTTTCACAAGATGCCTTCAACAAATGTGTTTCTAAACATTTTGCAATGAAATTGATATAAGCTTTTCTAGATTCAAAACTGGTTACTGACTGGGTCGAAAGGAAAGCTGTTACTGAAGCCCCATGCCTGGAGCATATCCTGATGCATATCACTAATGAATTAAGAAAGCTGGAATGGTGCTATTTCAAGAATATATATATAGAGAACTGAACTCCCTACCATACAGCTTATCAAAGGAATCTTTACAATTTCCGACAGGTTCTTTTGGCATTTACAAAATTCTAGACAGGCAAGAAATCAATGCTATGGAGATCCATCTTTAGTCTTTGCTTTGTGTATATATTTTAGGATGATTATATATGGACTGTATATTTTATGATGTTTTCGAAGAACAGATCAGGAGGAAGCTCTGACTCGACAATTTATATTTTCTATTAATGGAAATATAAGTTTTTTTCTGGGAAAAAGAGCTTTTCAAGATTCTAAGTGACTCAGCATGATATTTATTTTAAACTTATATTGCAAATGCATATAGCAGCAGCCAATAAATAATTGTTGACTTTGAGAAAGAAATCTTGTTGTCAATAGCTTGATGTTTGTCAATCTAAGTGACCTGACACGATGACAAGGGACACAGAGGAGACGGAAATACAAGTATCTGACATTGGACACAAATAAGAAATCATAACTGCAGTTTTCTTATTAAGTCATCAAAATCAAAATGTATTACATAGACACTGACTCATTGAGTCACTGCTATTATAGGTGGGAATGGCAATGGCAAATATAAAACAAGGTAGATACTAGAACTGTAAATCAAGATAGAAGAATCTCGCTTATGACTGTCAGTAGTCCTCCATGTCATCAGCATCAAAATCAACATCACTGCAACCACTGCGCTCTCCTCCATCCT
Source organism: Pinus taeda (assembly GCA_000404065.3). Lineage (NCBI taxonomy): Eukaryota > Viridiplantae > Streptophyta > Pinopsida > Pinales > Pinaceae > Pinus > Pinus taeda. The sequence goes on from APFE031209049.1 coordinate 110,751, forward strand.
CCTCCTCTGTATCCAATTTAGTCTCTGCATCTTCTGGTGTGGAGGATGAACCCTCAAGAGGATCACCATCATCAAAAGTGATTGGTTCTAGTACTGGTTCATTAAGACCAAGTTGGCCAATGCCAACTCAACCCTACAGTCCAAACCCATATCATTAGGAAACACATCCCACATTTTTTGTCTTTCCCTTTAACCACTCCTCCCTTTTCCTATAAATAAGAAGAAGGTTAGTGTCTTGTGGGGGCAGGGGGGGAGGAGGTTGTCAAGTAACTTAGCTATCAATAACTTTATCCTCCATTTTCTGGCCAACATATTTCAGTGTTGTTTAAACTTAGACACATCATTTTTACCATATTCATCTGTGAAGATAATAGTTAACTAAATGACCAGACAAAATTGACAAAATTGCTAGGCATTGCCTACTTCTACAAATAACACATCAGATTTAAAGTGGAGAAAGATGCACTTTATTAATAAAGGTCTCATATACTGGCAGAGATGGTCAATTTGTAATTGTTAAGGTCATTAGTTCCAGTCCTATAGAATCATGCATGTTTTTCTTAGACACCCTGTAGTGTATAGGATCCAATCTTACATGATATGGATTTAGAAATTTAACCAAGATCTACAAGCTTGATTTTATGATCCATATGAGAATATTGAATAGAAATTGAGGTCATGAAATTTTCCAGTTTTAGCGTTAATAATTTTTGTAACAAATACGATTTCTAGTCCAAAATATTATTGCTTGTAGTGTACGTTTTAGCCAGAAACTAGGTAGTTCCTTTTCTTAGTTGTGCTTAGACTACATATGTAGATGCCTGGTAAATGGATAATGATATTCCTACAATCCAATAATGATTTGCATTCTAATTTTGACTTATCATGCTCTATTTCAGTTTTTCATATTTCTCCAGATCCTCTACTGATTTAGATGCCAAGTAACATAATATTCATTCTGTTGAAGATACAAGGTTACCATGGAAATGCCAATTAATGGCAATGTACATTATGAAACATTCAATGGCTATTATCTGGCGACAAAAATTTGGGGAACCGCTGTCCAATATGAACGTTTAATTTTTCCAACATCTCAAAGCAACTGGTTCACAATACAAATGCTGCATCAGACACCCCAGTAAACTTTAGATCCTACAAGAAATAGGAAGCCTTGATTGATTGTTCACATAACAAGATAATGCCCCATTATTTTCCAAGTTCTTCCGTGACCAAACAGGGCTCTTCAGCAAGGGTACTCACTATCATAGTGACTTGCTTCACCAATTCAGTTCTCCCATGTTTTTCAGACTGGCAGAAACATTACTCCAACTGTAGGCATGCAGTTGTATTTGTCTTCTGAGAAACCCATGAAGAGCAAATTAAAAGCACCCTTCATAAGATTTGTCAAAATCACACAAATTCCAATTCCAGAAAGGAATGCCTGTTGATGATTTGTAGCAGATAAATTTTGAGGAATGTATATGAAACAAGGGCAATGGTGAACTCTTATAATACATCTGCCAGCTATCAACGCAAGGCTAACGTGCTTTATGAGATGACCATTGACTCGGTTCTATTGTAATATCTCTTGTATAAATATTTGTGATAGCAAAGAGAAGAAGAACGAAGACAACTTGAGCACTCATAATACCAAAATGGCTGATGGTGTTACCTATTTCCATCCAACTGCCAGTGTTGCGTACCTGCCAAACACACAATGGTTAAATGTACAACAGATGAGGGAGTTGCAACAAGTTAAGCCATATACAACCACAGTCTCAGAGTAGCAAAAGCTCCATACTGAAATGACATGCACATTTTCTGACATGATCAAAATCTACACATTGGGAACTGGGAATATACTAAAATAAGAAGGTCAGTTGAAATTGATATCTGATGTACGTTTAAACTTTAAACTACATTTTCAAATAAAGTTAAGAACCATTATGGAAAAAAAGAAACAGTTTGACCCATGTTATCTACTATTTGATCCATGCTTATAGAATGCGGTTGCATGTTTTACACAACTACTATAAAAGTAAAATCAAATGTAAAACCTGATTTTGAAAATTGATACATGGAACTCACATATTCACTAGTTATGATATTTACACAAAAGTGTACCTCCATTTTCAGGGAGCTACTTAAAATCTATAGAATCTGAAAATGGTTTCAGTAGTATTAGGATGGGTTTCATAAATCGACAACCATAATGGATAAGGAATTATTGAGACATTTAAAAGTAATCCTAGACTAAACACAGCATTAACCATATTCCAACCCACATGGTTGGAGGCTGACTGCTACATTTCTCTGGTCAATGAATTCTTAGAAACCGAGAGACCTACGGTACAATTTGTGACACTGGAAACTTGTGAGCAGTTAGAAAATTTTAAGAATAGTGAGTAGCAAGCTGAAGGTGAAGTGTGAGGAGAAGTGGAAAACAATGGAGCACCAGATCAAGAAAAGCAGTGGATGCTAGATTTTGGGTTTGCTTCATGATACCCTCATTTTGCGTGAGATTTACACTACTGAAATTTTTTTATCATTGCGATTTTTATTGTGTTACCAGATCCATGGGCTCTTGATGCTGGATCCGCAGATCCAACGTTTCAGATATAGATCCACCCAGATCCGCTTAGGATCCACCATGTAAACAGATCCTTCAAATATGGAAACCTATCACATACTAATGAAATGGATCCTGTGCCAGCTAGCCCTCACACAACAGATCCCAAGCAAATAACTTTAAAGATTTTGGTTTATTTTTCTTTTTTTTAAGATATTTTCCACCTCTTTGAAACCATAAAAGGCAAACACTCTATTCAGTATTTTAGTTAGATTACTTCTTAGTAATCTGTAGGCTGTATAGTCGTATAGGTTATTAATTACCCATAGGTTATATCAATGTTGCACGAAGCGGGGACGTGGAAGCGTCATTTTCCAAAAATCTAGGAAGCGAAGCGTCTACTATATATATATTTTTATATATTTTTTTGCATTTATATTCAAAACAAACATCCCAAATACCAAATTAGTTGTAGAAGACATGAGAACATGCATGTTTTTACATAAATCAATATAGATATGGCATCCATTGTACATCAATGATTAATTATTCCAGCATCAACCATCTACAATCTAGATTCCTCTTCTCTTGTCTAGCCTTTGCCGCTACTTCAATTCTATAGGGATTTTAGTCAACATTGCCTAATTTTGATCAAACAGCTTAATCCAAGCCTTATAATATAGTAGAGAAAGCTTAACATGCCTGATCAATGATTTTAACTTGATTGAAGGGTACATAATTGCTAAGGCCATGACAAAGGAGTTCAACAATCAATAACACCAACACTAGGGTACATATAGGGCTTGTTGCTTTTGATTAAATGCCAATCACATGCCTTCATACATGATATAATCCAATGAAATGCCACAATCCCATTGATCCTGAAAACTGTTAAGTCTGCTGAATTTTGAATGGGATATGAAATTCTATTTTCTCCATATGAAATCCGATGAGGTTGAAACCACTCTCAAACTGTTAATTTTAGGTATGTTCTATGCTAGAGCAATTTATTTCAATTTTCACAGCTAGCTCAATATCTTTTCCAGTTTAGCAATCACATTAGCATTAAAGTAAACTGTAGATAGAACATAAATATAAATCGTAGAAGACAAGCCAAGACAAGAGGACACAAGATGTGGCGCTAGCTAGGGATAAACCCCAATGTGGAGAAACCTTTGATCCATTATTCTTATATGTTCTTCAATAGTTCAGCAGAGAGAGAGAGAGAGATAGTACATTTACAATAGAAGTCAACACTTTGACTTATCTAGATAAGAGCATAGATCATCTCTAAGAAGATGATACATGAGATCAGTTGAAGACATGCTGCTTCAATTGTTTCTCCAAGGTGACTCCTTCACCTATCGTTGTGCTGCATTTCATCATCACATTGCACTTCACTGTTCTGCACCATGTTGCACCCATCATCACTATGCTGCATCTCATCACGCTTCATTAATCATGACTGTACCCATCACTGTATTGCATTATATACCATTGTTGCACCATGTTGCCATCTTGACCTATGTGTTGGTTGCACCTTGCTTGCTTGTCGTCCCTAGCATGCTTGTTGTTGCATGCTAGCTGTAACATTGCATGCTTGGTGTATTTGCTGCTATGTACCATACAACTGTTCCAATGTTAGTTAGTTGTCCCTTGCATGCTACTCTCCTTTGGAGACAGATGCTCCGGCTATTCCAACAATTCCGGCTGCTCCAACTTTTTCAGTAGTTCCGACATTTCCAGTAGTTTTGGCTTTTCCAGCAGTTCCGGCTTTTCCAACAATTCCGACTTTTCTGGCTTTTCTAGCAATTCCGGTTTTTCCGGCTTTTTCGACAGTTTCGGCTTTCTGCCCTTTGGATCAGGGCAGCTTTATCCCTTAGGATCTCTCCTCCTACTAAAACCCAAAGACAATTAGAGAAAGGAAGAGATCCCAAGTGTGTGATGATGAAGTGTCCAAATGAGGAGAATGCTCCTTGTATTTATATGTAAAACGTTGATGCTGAATAGACATGACTGTTGGGCTTCTGAGCCTATATAAGTTGCTAGCCGACTTTGACAATTTTTCCATAATCAAAATAAATTCATATCTTCATAAATACTTATCGGAATCAGATGGTCTTTAGATCAATCCTACACCTCTCGATGAGAGGAATCTAGGAAAAATATTAGTAGTCACAAATAAGGTGATCCACATGGAGTTTGGCCCTAGTTGCCAATTTTAACACTCCCTCTCAACTAGGGAGAACTCCATCAGCAATTCGTCTGATCGTCGCTACTATTCATCCATCAAATGCACTGCCTTGTACAACTTGACCCCTGCTCTGCTCTGTTTTGCTTTGCTTTGCTCAACTCTTGCTCGGACTATGAAGAAGAAGAAATGACGGAGGATGTATCACACCATCCTCCACTGACCCAAAGTCAGTCTCAGAGTGTGTACCACTCTCACTAATCCCAGATCAATGGAGGTCATCCTAGCATAGGGAGTGCGGTAGATACAACGATATGTCCATCGATAGTACTACTATGGTCCCTATCCTCATTTCCCTACTCATTGATCAGATGAGAGGTACTTCCCATGAGCCCCAGACTACATGGGTAGGATGCCGCGACGGGAGAACGAATCATCCTGGCCCACAGGAAAACGAATCATTCTGTTCCACAGTCGCCACAGAGAACGAATCATCTTGGCCCACAGGAGAACGAATCATCCTATCCATAGTCGCCACGAAGAACGAATCATCCTGGCCCGTAGGAGAATGAATCATCCTGTTCCACAATCAACACGGAGAACGAATCATCCTATCCACAGTCGCCATGGAGAACGAATCATCCTGGCCCACAGGAGAATGAATCATCCTGTTCCAAAGTCGCCATGGAGAACGAATCATCCTGGCCCACAGGAGAACAAATCATTCTATCCACAGTCGCCATGGAGAATGAATCATCCTGGCCCACAGGAGAACGAATCATCCTGTTCCACAGTCGCCATAGAGAATGAATCATCCTGGCCCACAAGAGAATGAATCATCATGTCCACAGTCGCCACAAGAGAACTGATCACCTTGGCCCACAGGAGAACTAATCATTCTATCCATAGCGCACCACCAGGGGAGGGTGAGTCACCCTGTGGTCGTATGGTGCTCTAGTAAGTAACCCAAGCCCCCCAAAGCTCCCAGAACTCAATGCATTCAACATGCAAGACCCTTATAAGAAGGTCTCTCAACGACTCCAAGTCATTCGAGAAAGTCACAGATTTGACCTTTCCCCGAGGCTTTGACAAAATGTCTATGACCTGTACATCAGTCTCAATGCGATGGAGCCTCCTCACTCATCGACTTACCATATCCCAGATAAGGCAGTATCTGATGTCTACCTACTCGAGCAATCATCGAATATGGGATTCCTCAATAATCAAATCCCACCTCTGGTTGTCATAGAGAATCACAGTGGTATTCATCATGTGTACAAACAACTCACTTAAGAGCTTTTGCAACCATGCAGCTTCACATGAGATCATACTCGTAGCTATGTATTTGGTCTCGACAGTGCTTATAGCAACCAACTTCTGCTTCCTTCTCATCCATGATATTGAAGCAAAATCCAAAGAGAACCAACACTAAGAAGTGCTCTAGTGATCCTCCACACTGCCTACCCACTCAATATTCAAATAATCATGCAGTTTCATATTTCTGGCAGTGTATCTCAATCCATGAGAGATTGTGCCCTGAAGATATCTCAGAAGATTCTTGGCATCAATTCAGTGAGGCTCAACCAAATATGAGCTCACCATGCTAACTGCAAAACATATGTCCAGACGGAAGTTCACCAAGAACATCAACGCGAATGAGTTTATGAAACTCAAAGGCATTTCCCAAATCTGGTCCGACATCACTACCATATAACTTCTAAAAGTTAAGATCCTCGAGGTAGTCATAGGCTTTGCAGTTTATCATTCCACATTCGGAATCCAAATCCCTCTTACTTCTGCAAATAAGAGGGTTTGCACTTGTCAGGAATAGGTCATCCTCATAAGGTGCCGGTATGAGAGGTCTATCATCCACAACCTTCGGGTAATGGTTTGGATCAGTTTCACTCCTAGTGAATCTCAGCTTCATCAAGATAACTATCAATCCTCGCATACTACGCCCGGGGTGTTTTGCTTCAAGCCATAGAGGGATTTCTTCCACCTATATACATGAGATTCTTGATCATGAATCTCAAATCCCTCAAGTAGTTCCAAACTTGTGGACTTGCTACATGAGGCAAATGGTCCCCTTATAAGATTTTCCTTCGGTACATCTCAGACATGTACTTTCATGCTCTTTTTGAATTCAGGCATCCCTGTCACCATCTGACTCACAGACCTTCGGTGCTATGTGTCAATGGACATGGTCCCCAATAGACTTCCTGCAACTTGATACAACCCTAAACACAAAAACATCTTTGAAAATTCTATTTTCAAACACGTACCTTTCCATTGATGAGTGCCACCCTGAAACCTTTGACTTCCATTCCTGAAATGGACACTAGGTTCTTCTTGCGATCAAGTACATAAAAGAGATTCTATAAATGAATTGAGTTACCCTCATTCAATTGAGGGATAACATTCCCTGCACCCTTTCTGGGATAGGAGGCATTGGCTCCAAGTATAATCCCACGATTGTTTCCATCTCTACCAAATTAGAGAGTGCACCCATCTATCCGATGAAATGCCTTGAAGCACTACAACCAATAAGCTAGATTCCCAAAGAATCTAAAGGAGAGAGCCAATACAAGATAACACTTCTTTATCTTATTAGAAACAACATTTGATTCTTCATACTTGGGGAATGAGGGATAACATTCCCTACACCCTTTCCGGGATAGGTGGCATCAGCTCCAAGTATAATCCCACGATTGTTTCCATCTCTACCAAATCAGAGAGTGCACCCATCTATCCGATGAAGTGCCTTGAAGCACTACAATCAATAAGCCAGATTCCCAAAGAATCTGAAGGAGAGGGCCAATACAAGATAACACTTCTTTATCTTATTAGAAACAACATTTGATTCT
>APFE031209049.1:118394-136623 GCA_000404065.3 Pinus taeda
CTTTGAAGAGTCAACCATTTCCTTGATGACCTGCATTACCTGTCATTCCTTTGATCATTGAAGATGTCCCTGGAATGATTGTTATCTTCATCAAGATATGTGTCTCTGCCATGCGGACACTCCTTCGCATAATGGTTGAACTTATTGCAACTAAGGCATCCGCCTTTCCTTCCACCCTTAGATCCGAACTTCCCAATGAAGTGATCTTTAGGTAGGCCATCAAAAACTTCCGCTGCGCCATTCTGATAATATTCTCTGCTTCGACTTCACCCTCAGTGAATTTGAAGAGGGATGAGGAATCCATTGATCCTTTTGTCCTTTCCCAATTGTCTTCGGTGATTGCTCTTTCACTCTTGCTTTGGCATTGTCTTCACCTCAACTTTGATACCATGTTAATTTTAGGTATGTTCTATGTTAGAGCAATTTATTTCAATTTTCATAGTTAGCTCAATATCTTTTCTAGATTAGCAATCACATCAGCATTAAAGTAAATTGCAGATAGAACATAAATATAAATCACAGAAGACAAGCCAAGACAAGAGGACACAAGATGTGGCGCTAGCTAGGGACAAACCCCAATGTGGGGAAGCCCTTGATCAATTCTTCTTATATGTTCTTCAATAATTCAACAGAGAGAGAGAGACATAGTACGTTTACAATAGAAGTCAACACTTTGAGTTATCTATATAAGTAAACTGCAGATAGAACATAAATATAAATCACAGAAGACAAGCCAAGACAAGAGGACACAAGATGTGGCGCTAGCTAGGGACAAACCCCAATGTGGGGAAGCCCTTGATCAATTCTTCATATATGTTCTTCAATAATTCAGCAAAGAGAGAGAGAGAGAGAGAGAGACAAAGTACGTTTACAATAGAAGTCAACACTTTGACTTATCTATATAAGAGCATAGATCATCTCTAAGAAGATGATACATGAGATCAATTGAAGACATGTTGCTTCAACTGATTCTCCAAGGTGACTCCTTCACCTATCGTTGTGCTGCATTTCATTATCATGTTGCACCTCACTGCGCTACACCATGTTGCACCCATCATCACTATGTTGCATCTCATCACGCTTCATTAATCATGACTATAGCCATCACTGTACTACATTATGTGCCATTGCTGCACCATGTTGCCATCTGACCTATGTGTTGGCTGCACCTTGCTTGCTTGATGTCCCTAGCATGCTTGTTGTCCTTAGCATGCTTGTTGTTGCATGCTAGTTGTAACATTGCATGCTTGGTGTATTTGCTGCTAAGTACCATACAACTGTCCCAATGTTAGTTAGTTGTCCCTTGTATACCGCTCTCTTTCGGAGACAGATGCTCCGGTTGTTCCGACAGTTCCAACTGTTCCGGCATTTCCGACAGTGCCGGCTTTTCTGGCTTTTTTAGCAATTTCGACTTTTCCAGCTTTTCTGACAGTTCCGACTTTTCCTGCAATTCCGGCTTTTCCAACATTTCCGACAGTTTCGGCTTTCTGCCCTCTAGATCAGGGCAAAGCTATACCTTTGGATCTCTCCTCCTACTAAAACCCAAAGACAAGTAGAGAGAGGAAGAGATCCGAAGCGTGTGATGATGAAGTGTCCAAATGAGGAGAATGCTCCTTGTATTTATATGCAAAACGTTGATGTTGAATAGACATGATTGTTGGGCTTCTGAGCCTACATAAGTTGCTGGCTAACTTTGACAATTTTTCCATAATCAAAATAAATTCATATCTCCATAAATACTTATCAGAATCGGATCGTCTTTAGATCAATCCTACACCTCTTGATGAGAGGAATCTAGGAAAAATATCAGTAGTCACAAATAAGGTGATCCACATGGAGTTTGGCCCTAGTTGCCAATTTTAACACAAACATCCTGAGTCATTTCATGGTAATGTTAAAAATTTAAGTAAAAGGATGCAAATGAAATATAAAGGAGACTTTAAGAATTTAACATTACCATTAGGGAGCATCTAGAAGCGTCTAGGGAGTATTTGGAAATGTTGATTTGGGGTAGCATCAGATGTGCTCTAGCCAATAAATTTGGTGGAGAGGTTGGGGCACATGAGATCTTCAATACCCAAAAAGGGTTTGGGCAGATTCTAAACAGACTCAGAAGATATTAAAATAATTAAAATTTTTAATGGAGTCCCTAATTCTAAACTTAGGGAAAATAAAATATTAATGTGTATTAATATGAATCTGTGTTAGAGTGGTCCAAAAGACAAGGATCAAGCTAGATCTAATCTTAGCCATTGATTAAGGACTTCATCTTAGCCGTTGATATGTCAACAGTTAAAGTATAAGAGGAGGCTTGAGGGTCACTTGGAGAAGTACACCAAATGATCAGTCATTCTATTCTCTAGAGCGGGGTTTGCTAAGAGAGATAGAATCAATGATCGAAGAGTTGCTGAGGGGAATTGAGTACAGAGACACAGAGAGGTAGAGATAGTGCCGGGAGAGCAGCAGAGAAGCCAGAGATAGTGACGCAGGAGCAGCCAGTGCTCACGCAAGGGCAGCCAAGTACTGCGCAGAGCACTAGAGAGGCCTGCGTATCTGATGCAGAGGCCTAGAGAGCTAATGCAGGGCCTCCTGGGGCTGACAAAGGTCAAGATAGGTTGACGCAAGGCCAACGCTGGGCTAGGAGAGGCTAATGCAGTCCAGATTGGGCAGACATTGGGGTTTCTGAGTAGTTTTGTGCTGAGGAATTGCCAGAAGGATTATCCAGGGTTTCAGCCAGGAGATTTGCCAGAAACCAAGATGTATTACTACCAAGGAAATTCTCTATTGGGTAGGCCAGTTTCGGCACCCAGATTGTACTCTGATATTGCTTAATAAGAAAACCCTCAGATAGCTGCACTGGTTTTCCCACATTGGGTTTTTTCGGGGACATTGGTCCAAAAATAATGGTGCCATATGGTGTGTTTGCTTCTATTTGTTTTTAGTTGCTGATCTGAAATATGTTGAGCATGCACTAGTGTTTATTTTTCAGTATTTACATTGTAAATAACTTGTTAAGGAAAATAACAAGTAGGTAGGAATAAATCAGATAAAGTGCATGGAGGGTTTTTACCTAAGTAAACTTAGAAACTTCAACATGGTATCAGAGCGTGATAGTAGATCACAGGAGGACTAAAAGACATTAGTCGAGCGGAGCAATAGCAGTAGAAAACAGTGGTCTTGAGGTGACAAAAGTTGTTTCTAGCAGCACAGAAGCCAAGGAGTGTGACGCAGAGGTAACCGGGAGCTGCGCAGAGCCTCAGAGAGGCTAGCGTTGCTAATGCAGAGGGCCAGAGGGTTGACACAGGGCCTCCTAGGGTTGATGCAGACCCATCCAGGGTAACGCATCGCCAGCGTGAGTCAGAGAGGTGTTGACGCAGTCCACAGATAGTCAGTTGCTGGGGTTTAGAAGGTTGCAGGGATATTGCAAAGAGGAGAAGTCAAACAAGTACCTGACAGAGCAAGGCCAGAGGAGTTGCTACCGAGGGCTTCTAGTGGGGGAACCCGAATTAGTGGTGCGGTTGCACAAGAGGATCAGAGTAGGGGGCATCTCGACAAGCGGCAAAAGGAATTCCAGGAGGGAAATCAAGATGCAGAGAGAGTCCAGAAGAGAACTTCTAGACAAGAAGTAGAGGCTCAAAGGAATCAAACATAGAACTTCCAAGAGGGAAGTAGAGGAGCACCATGGCACTACACGGAGTAGGAGACTAGGATAGACTGGACGGGCCAAGAATCGTGTCAAGAACTTCACCTTGAAGGTAATAATTGTCCCAATAGACCCCAGTGATAATGATAGGTACGAGGAGGCGATGGCAAGGGCCAAGAGCATTATCCTTAACGGGGTCAAGGATCATGTAGTATAGGAATAGACATTTGAGATGTGGGAGGCTCTCAGGAAGCTATACCAACGTACTTGTGTGCAGAGAAGAATGCTGCTTGAGAATCAAATGAGGTCGTATCAGATGAAGAAGGGACAATCAATTGACACCTTCCTCGAAGGACTGAATGAGATCCAAGATCAGTTGACTGCCATAGGGGCGACACTGGATCAGGAGCTAATGGTGAGGACAGATCTGAATGCTGTCTCAAAAGACTGGGAAGTATTTGTCCAGATTATACTGGGCAGAGGGACACTTCCACCTTGGGACGAGATGTGGGCAGCTCTTCACCAAGAAGAGATCAGATGGTAGTCGAAGACGGGTAGCAGCAGCAAGGGGATCAAAGTCAAGCAGGAGGAGGAAGACGTGGCCCTAGCATCTGAGGGAAAGCAGGAAAAGAGTAAGAAGAAAGATCTCTCCAAGATCAAGTGCTTCCATTGTGGGGAGCTGGGTCATTATGCGACCTAGTGTCCAAGGAAGAAGAGCAAGGGAGAGTCTTCCAAGATTAAGGCAACGCTAGCACAGGCAAAGAAGGAAGTGGAGACAGACGATGACTGTGCCATGAGTGCACACACACCACTTGAGCAGAAGTGGGGAGACATCGAGCTGTAGTCAAATGTACTACAAGCGATGACGGGTAAGATCCTCGAAGTACCCAGCTTCTTGGATTAGACCTTGCTATGGGAGCCTCGTCGAGGAGAAGCAGGACTGGCTGAGTGGGTAAAGATGGATGCGGATGGAGTGGCAGAGAGAGCTACAATGCAGGAGTCTTGAGATAGCGCAGGGATAGTAGGCTGCAATAGTGCGAGAGGCACAAGGGTGTTGCACCAGTGCAGGATGGCACAGAGAGGTGTGCAATGGTGCGAGATGCAGGGAGTTGTTGCAGTAGCGCAGAGGTCAGATAGGGATCACTTGTCAGCGACAAAGGGAGCCTCAGCATCAGGAGGGTCTCTAGCCCAACAGAGAGGTCAGAGTTGAGAGATCCGTTACTTACTTCTCAATAACTGAGTTGCAGTGCAACAGTGGGCAGCACGATGCAGCACAATGAGAGGAGTTGCAGTGTGAATGCAAAGTTGGGAGATCAGTTACTTACTTCTATAGGGGCGACACCGGATCAGGAGCTAATGGTGAGGGCAACCCTGAATGTTGTCTCAGAAGACTGGGAAGTATTTGTCCAGAGTATACTGCGCAGAGGGACATTTCTACCTTGGGATGAGATGTGGGCAGCTCTTTGCCAGGAAGAGATCAGACGGTAGTCGAAGACAGGTAGCAGCAGTAAGGGGATCAAAGTCAAGTAGGAGGAGAAAAACGTGGCCCTAACATTGAGGGAAAGCAGGAAAAGTAGAAGAAAAAAGATCTCTCCAAGATCAAGTGCTTCCACTGTGGGGAGCTAGGTCATTATGCGACCCAGTGTCTAAGGAAGAAGAGTAAGGGAGAGTCTTCCGAGACTAAGGCAGCGCCAGCACGGACAGAGAAGGAAGTGGAGACAAACGATGACTGTGCCATGAGTGCACACACGCCACTTGAGCGGAAGTGGGGAGACATCGAGCTATAGTCAAATGCACTACAGGCGATGAGGGGCAGGATCCTCGAGGTACCCAGCCTCTTGGATTAGACCTTACTACGGGAGCCCCGTCGAGGAGTAGCAGGATTGGCTGAGTGGGTAGAGACGGATGCGGATGGAGCGGCAGAGAGAGCTATAGTGCAGGAGTCCCGAGACAGTGCAGGGCTAGCAGGCTACAACAATGCAGGATGGCACAGAGAGGTGTGCAATGGTGTGAGATGCCGGGAGTTGTTGCAGCAGCGCAGAGGTCAGATAGGGATCACTTGTCAGCGGCAGAGGGAGCCTCAGCATCAGGAGGGTCTCTAGCCCAACAGAGAGGTCAAAGTTGAGAGATCAGTTACTTACTTCTCAATAACTGAGTTGCAGTGCAACAGTGGGCAGCATGATGCAGCACAATGAGAGGAGTTGCAGTGTGAATGCAAAGTTGGGAGATCAGTTATTTACTTCTATAGGGGCGACACCAGATCAGGAGCTAATGGTGAGGGCAACCCTGAATGTTGTCTCAGAAGACTGGGAAGTATTTGTCTAGAGTATACTGGGCAGAGGGACAGTTCCACCTTGGGACGAGATGTGGGCAGCTCTTTGCCAGGAAGAGATCAGACGGCAGTCGAAGACAGGTAGCAGTAGCAAGGGGATCAAAGTCAAGTAGGAGGAGGAAAACGTGGCCCTAACATTGAGGGAAAGCAGGAAAAGCATAAGAAAAAAGATCTCTCCAAGATCAAGTGCTTCCACTGTGGGGAGCTAGGTCATTATGCGACTCAGTGTCTAAGGAAGAAGAGTAAGGGAGAGCCTTTCGAGACTAAGGCAGCGCCAGCACGGACATAGAAGGAAGTGGAGACAGACGATGACTGTGCCATGAGTGCACACACGCCACTTGAGCGGAAGTGGGGAGACATCGAGCTATAGTCAGATGCACTGCAGGGGATGAGGGGCAGGATCCTCGAGGTACCCAGCCTCTTGGATTAGACCTTACTACGGGAGCCCCGTCGAGGAGTAGCAAGATTGGCTGAGTGGGTAGAGACGAATGCGGATGGAGCGGCAAAGAGAGCTACAGTGCAGGAGTCCCGAGACAGTGCAGGGCTAGCAAGCTACAACAATGCGAGAGGCACAGGGGTGTTGCACCAGTGCAGGATGGCACATAGAGGTGTGCAACGGTGCGAGATGCAAGGAGTTGTTGCAACAGCGCAGAGGTCAAAGAGGGAGCACTTGTCAGCGACAGAGGGAGCTTTAGCATCAGGAGGGTCTCTAGCCCAACAGAGAGGTCAAAGTTGGGACATCAGTTACTTACTTCTCAATAACTGAGTTGTAGTGTAGCACTGGGCAGCACGATGCAACATGATGAGAGGAGTTGTAGTGCGGATGCAGTGTTGGGAGAAAGGACCAACAACAACACGAATGCAGAGGGAGATGTCGTACAGATGCAACAATGGCAGTGGCAGAACCATGGGCAGCAGTACAGGATACAACAATGCAGAGGATGGTGTCAGCACAGAGACCGATGCCGGATGATCAGAGTAATACTCAGTGAGGAGTATTGCTAGATCACAGTCCTCGCTAAGAGGGAGTGTTGATTTGGGGTGCATCGGATGTGCTCTAGCCACGAAATTCGGTGGAGAGGTTGAGGCACATGAGATCTCCAATACCCAGAAAGGGTTTGGGTAGATTCTAAACAGATAAGGAGATATTAAAATAATTAATATTTTTAATGGAGTCCCTAAGTCAAAACTTAGGGAAAATAAAATATTAATGTGTATTAATATGAATATGTGTTAGAGTGGTCCAAAAGACAAGGATCAAGCCAGACCTAATCTTAGCCGTTGATTAGGGACTTAATCTCGGTCGTTGATATGTCAACAAGAAAAGTATAAGAGGAGGCTTGAGGGTCACTTGGAGAAGTACACCAAATGATTAGTCATTCTATTCTCTAGAGCGGGGTTTTCTAAGAGAGATAGAATTAGTGATCGGAGAGCAGTTGAGGGGCATTGAGTACAGAGAGACAAAGAGGCAGAGATAGTGTCGGGAGAGCAGCAGAGAAGCCAGAGATAGTGACACAGGAGCAGCTATTGCTCACGCAGGGCCACGCAAAGGCAACCAAGTGCTGCACAAAACACCTGAGAGACTAGCATATCTAACGTAGAGGCCCAGAGAGCTAACGCAGGGCCTCCTGGGGCTGATGCAGGCCAAGATAGGCTAACACAGGGCCAGCGTTGGGCTAGAAGAGGCTGATGCAGTCCAGATTGGGCAGACACTGGGGTTTCTGAGCAGTTTTGTGCTGAGAAGTTGCCATAAGGATTATCCAGGGTTTCAGCAAGGAACTTTGCCAGAAACCAAGAGGTATTACTGCCAAGGAAATTCTTTGTTGGATAGGCCAATTTCAACACCTAGATTGTACTCTGATATTGCTTAATAAGAAAACCCTTAGATAGTTGCACCGGTTTTCCCACATTGGGTTTTCTGGGAACATTGGTCCAAAAATAATGGTGTCATATGGTGTGTTTGTTTCTGTTTCTTTTTAGTTGCTCATCTGTAATATGTTGAGCATGCACTAGTGTTTATTTTTTAGTATTTACATTGTAAATAACTTGTTAAGGAAAATAACAAGTAGGTAGGAATAAATCAGATAAATTGCATGGAGAGTTTCTGACTAAGTAAATTTAGAAACTTCAACATGAAAGTGTAGTTCCTCATAGAACAGCGCAAAATTTCCAAACAAAAACATCCTCGCAGAACCGTCTACCTTCTCTCGAATCTGCTTACGATCCACGGTGGATACATGCCCGAACCTCCACAAATTCACAACTGATCCTTTCTGGAATAGCGGATCGGCCAATAGGAGCCGCGGATTGGTCCCCCATGGATCAAATTTTGCAAGAATCACCAAAAAAAGGAGGAACCGCAGATCCGATTTTCCGATCCGCGGTTCTGCTAAAGGATCAATGGCAAATCCGTACGGGACAGGGATTTGCCTTTGGATCCTTTGTGGGAGGACGGTTCCTGCAACATTGGGTTATATGCCACATGTGTTGAAGAATGTAACTAGTGTCGGTCTTCATAATTGTACTTAAGTCATAATGAAATGTATTATCAAAAGAAAGAAAAATAAATTGACTTATTAAAGTATGGGTTTGATGCTTGGGTCAATTGTTTTTAGGTCAAAGCCTCCATTGAAGGCTTATATGGTTTATGTGAAGTGTCCTTGTCCATGTCATAATGTAAAGAACCCTTCTTGGGATTTATTTTTCAAAGAAGAAATTTATTTTATTGTAAAATAGGTCAATTAGGCCTCCTCGACCAAGTCGGCCTCAAAACTGGACAAATCGGCCTAAACTGGACAACAAAATCACTATATAAAGGCAACAACTCGACCTCATTTGTCACTCACTCACAACATGAAATAGTGTGAATTTCAAGGAAGAAGAAGAAGAAGAAGAATAGCAAAAGAGAAGGAGGTCTCTCACAAGCATAAGAAGTCGAAATTCTCACTCTTTTTCCCACACGTTTGAAGCTGCTGGAGGGGCCAAAAGTCTACAGTTGCTGGGAAGGCCGAAATTCTGAAGTTGTTGGTGAAGCTGGGGCCGAAATTTCTAGGTTGATGGTGGGTTGAAGTTGCTTGACAAGAAGAGACTACTAAAGTGTACTTAAACATATTGGAAAAATGACTTGGTGGAGGAGGAAGCTCGGTTGGTCTAGGGTCTTGGTCTATCTCATTTGAATTACTAAAGGAAGAGTTCTTAACTGGGTTTTCCCCAATATATGGGTTTTGCCCTGGCTACACGCCTACATCTGGTGTCCTTGATATTCGTGTTTTGATTTTGGTAATTGCTTGATGAACTAAGATAAAAGAGAACATAAGAAAAATAATAATAACTCAAAGAAATCACAAGTAATTATCAACAAGGGAAAATATTTCTGCCTTTCCAATTTTCTAACAACATGATAATTCTAGTAGGAAACATTTGACACATCAAAATTTTAATTTTCAATTTTTGATAAAGCTAACAAGAAAGCTTTGAGACAATACATACATAATCATGTATAGTGTACAAAGAATGGTTGTGTTATTAATACTTTAATTAGATCAATCCCTTCCAACTCTAGATGAGAAATTCTCTTAGAAAAATATGATACATAGACTATAACATGTGCTCAAATAGTGTATAATATTCATTTACCATTGTAACTAGATGGGAATTTTCAGATTTTGAGGCTAATTTCAAAGAAGATGACATGTCAATCATGATGTAGAGTTGAAATATTTAAATGATGAGCATGTAGACCCATCTTTGGACATGTAGTTATACCTAGTCTACATCATCATATCAATAGAGTGATCATTGATCAGACACTCAATTTTGTATTTACAGTTATCCTTTTTGTATAAAGCATGATACATCTTGATTCCAGTGTTCAGATTTATATGTTATCTAATGATTTCAGTCCTAATGTTGTGATTCACGAACGGTTTTGATTTTTAACTTTGAATATGTTTTTTTAAATTAGAAAAATATTATCGTATTGTATACATGGCATTTCCCCACCGTATCCAGATCTTGGCTTTTCAAAAAGCCGGTGTATTCGAATCTAGATCTGAATCCGAATCCGTATCTATTTTTGTTTCCTGGCATCTTAGTATTTTTATCACAAAGGTAGGTTTACAAGTTGATGGAGCTTTGGATGGCCTATGGGTTGTGAATCCACTTGATGATTTTCATGCCTTGGTTGATAGTTGATGAGATGATATGATCATGGATGTCTTGATGGTCTTTTGCTTGGTATACTTGCTTATCATAGAGAGATAGCATTACCCTTGGTCATGTGATGTTCTAGTCTTCATGATAGGAATTGATGATATACAAGGACATGTGACTTTATAGAGTGAACACCCTAGGTTATATGGAGGATCATCATATGTGTTACTATGTTAGACATTAGGAGGTTTTATATCTTATTATCATATTTCCATTACATGATAATTACTTTCGAGACTATTAGCATTTTATTATTATGTTCTCTTACTTCATCAAACAATTATCATAAAAACTTGAAGATCACAAAAGACAATCAAACACTAGATATAGGCTCCAAGCCAGGGCAAAACCCCTCCAAGGGGAAAACCCCAAAAAATATCTTTTTATAGAATCAAATCAAATGAGATATCCAAGACACATAACAACAAAAGTTTTCGCCTCTGGATGCCAAATCAAATCATTCTTCCTTCAAACAGATTCACCAGTCAAAAACCAACAACAAGAGATGTACCAAGGCAGATCTTCTTCTAGACTTTGGCCTTCCTCATCTCCTCCATCTTCTATGCAATATTTCAGACCAAAAAAAACATCCAAGTGTGTGTGTCCAAATGAGCTCCTTTTATCATCTATTTATATAGTTCTTGTTAGTTTTGGTAGCATTGAATGTATTCTAGCCTTGAAATTTTGTGGAGGTTAGAATACATAAGATCTCCAAAACCTAGAAATTGTTTCTAGAAATTCCGCCTAGAAATGACTTAATTAGATTATTAAGCATATTTTAAATATCTCCCAAGTCTAAACTTAGGGAATATGGTGAAATAATCAATATTAATTAAGTCAAGGCGAGAATCATCTAGAAACTCACTCGGATCGATACAGAGATGATCCTAGCCATCAATTGTTTTAATCTTGTCCGTTGGTACTTTCAACAAGGGATTATAAGAGGAGGTCCATGTGGGGATGGAAAAGACAGTTGAGTAGTTCAATTTCTGAGTAGATCGATTTCCAGTGTAGCAGCAATCAGTTGCTAGAGAGAGAGCTAGAGATCGAAGCAGTGAGGGAGGGGAAAAGACAGCGACACTGGAGGAGGCATTCCAGATCCAACGAGTGCATTTGCAGAGAGGCAAAAGACCCACAGACAGGTTGACGTTGGGGCAATGCAGCAGCCTCTAGGGGCAAGTTCGATTTGCATAAATGGAGAGATGTCTTCAGTTCCAGAGGCCGAGAAGGAGTCCCAGATTGTCGGGGAAGCATATTTCTAGTCAACAGAAGGTAGAGCGACTTCATCATAGACCAATCTGAGGCTAGACATCCAACAGGCTGTGCAGAGACTAACGAAGAAGGTCAGAGGGCCGAATTTCTAAAGACAAGTCGTGCAAAGAGTTTGCCTGTGGGGTGAGGAAAATTCCTCACTAGAATTTTGCCAGTATTTTCTCTGTAGGATTGCCAGATTTCGACATCCAGTTGTACTTAGAATTTCTCACTGTTGCATAATAATAAAATCCTCAATTGTCGCATCGGTTTTCTCAAGTTGGGTTTTTCTAGGGACTTTTGTCCAAAAAATAATTTTGTTCATTTTATGTGTGTGTGTTAGCATTTCTCAGCTTCTAGCATTTTATTTTTATCATAGAATTTTATTTGTGAAGGTTGCAGTGTGTTTATTTCTATATTTTCCACAGCAAATAAATTGTTAATTAATTAGAAATTAAGAGAAATAATATCAGTTGTTGCAACAGGATTCCACTTTGGAATTTTCACATGGTATTAGAGCGCAATTGATCAACCGGAGAGCTCAAAAGCGAAAGAAGGAATTTTGTTGCTTAGTGTGGGCAATAGGCAGAGCTTCTCAAGGGCAGTGCAATTATTATGCCAAAAGGTTGAGTTACTTGTGGAGGTTCAATTTTTCTGAGTGGGGCAGAAAAATTCGATCCTTACCAAATCGAAAGATTCCAGAGGTAGAGGGAGCAACTCAAATTTTTTGTTAAGAATATCTCTAGTTGGACGCAGTGGTTTTTGTTGTAGGTTGCAAAAGCAGAATCCACGTCAGGTGGAAGAAAGGAGCACACACAGAGGGAAAATTTTCCTCAGGGAACTTCTAGTCTCAAGAAGTTCAATTTTTCCTTGCAAATCGACAGCCATTGTAAGCATATCTTCTCAATCTAGAAGGGAGTGCGAATAGCAGAGCGACAACCAAGTAGAAGGAAAGAGAAAATTTTCAATAGTTCGTTGAGATGGCCACTGCTGGGCTTCGTGATTAGGACAGATTCGATGGAGCTTCGAACTACATCATCTGGAAGGAAAGGATGTCCTTCCTTCTAGATGAATATGGTCTGAAATCCTATATTGATGCAGTGGTAGCAGTTCCCACGGATGTAGATTAGCTGAAGGAATATAAAAGGAAATGGTGCGGGTGAAGCAGTTAATCCTGGATGGAGTCCAAGATCATATAGTCTCGAATATCGCTGGCAAAGATATTGCTAAGCAGATGTGGGATGCTCTCGCCATGTTATATTAGGGTACTTCCAAGCAACGAAAAATGTACCTCAAGGAAAAGCTGAGGTTCATCTGGATGCCGAAGGGGGAATGCATAGACACCTTCCTCACCAGGATTCAGGAGGTCTGGGACCAATTGTCAGCTGTTGGGGTAGTGCCTCAACCCATAAAGCCAGTGAGATTGGCACTCAACAGTGTCTCCAAGGAATGGTAGGTCTTTGTCCAAAGCATATTGGGTAGAGACAAGTTACCAGAGTGGGACAAGATGTGGGTTGACTTGCAGCAGGAGGAATTAAGGCGAACTCTTCTAAAGAGCTCCATTAGTGGCAACGACAACGATCAAAGCAGGTGAAGAAGGAGGACAATGTGGCCCTCGCATCAAAGGGTCCCAGTCAAAGGCAGGGGAAGTAGAGGAAGAAGAAGAAAGACGTGTCAAAGGTCAAGTGCTTCAGGTGTGGTGAGCTCGGTCACTACAATACCTAGTGTCCTCTCAGGAAGAAGGATAAGGAGGAGAAGCAGGACCAACAGGCAGCTTCAGCAGAGATTGATAAGCTTTCCTCCAGGCTGGGGGAAGACTTTGCTATGTTCGCAAATATACCTCCAAGGGTGAGGTGTGGTGACTTGGTGTTGTAGACCTAGAGCGCTATGCTTGGGCAGGGTCCTTGAGGAGTCCACCTCATGGATCAATACCTTGATATGAGAGTCCACAGTATTCAGTAGCAGGATGGAATCAGGAGACCTTCGCTCCCGTAGCTTGGTACACATCTATTCGCTCCATTATATCGATTGCAACAAAGATGGGTCGGAAGATCCACCAGATGGATGTGAAGACCACATTTCTCAATGGCTTCATTCAGGAGGAGGTTTATATTGAGCAGCTGCAGGGCTTTGAGGTGCATGAGAAGGAGTCCCATGTATGCAGATTGAAAAAGGCACTCTATGGTCTGAAGCAAGCTCCTAGAGCTTGGTACTCGAGGATTGATACATACTTGCAGTAGTAGGGTTTCACAAAGAGTGAGGCTGATCTGAAACTATACTTCATTGTGGTGGGTGAGGAGCCTCTCATTCTAGTGTTGTATGTTGACGACTTGATCATCACTGGTGCAAAGAGACTAGATCTTGCTTCAGAGTTTGAGATGAAGGATATCAGCTTGATGCATTATTTTTTGGGATTGGAGGTGTGGCCGGAGGAGGAGCATTTCTTCCTGGGACAAGGGGAAACACTGTGGATATTCTTAACAGATTTCACATGGAGGACTGCAAACCATGTCTACACCTATGATCACTAATTGGAAGAAGCTTCACGCTTCTGATTCCGAGTTGGTGGATCCTACTCTATACAGACCGATGATTGATTGTTTGATGCATTTGGTCAACACTCGACCAGATATATGTTTTGCAGTTAACACTATGAGTCAGTTCATGTGTGAGCCCAGGAGAGTGCACTCGGTGGCTGCAAAACACATTCTTCGTTCCTTACAGGGGACTGTGGATTTTGGTCTAGATTATAGACAGGTGATGGAGTAAGACTGGCAGGGTACACGGATTTAGATTAGGCAGGTTGTGCTTTAGATAGGAAGAGTACTTCCAGGTGCTGTTTTGGGTTGGGTTCGGTAGTTGTGTTGTGGATCAGCCGGAAACAACAGTCAGTTGCATTGAGCTCAGCTGAGGCATAGTATATGGATGCTAGTTTGGCTAGTTGTGAGGCCATATGGCTTTGTAAGATGTTGTTTGGTCTATTTGGTCAGGCATTGAGACCTTCAGTAATTTACTGTGATAATCAGAGTTGCATAAAACTCACGGAGAATCTAGTTTTTCGTATGTTTCCACAAATGAGCAGGTAGCGAATATTTTCACCAAAGCCTTACCACGGGGCAAGCATGTCTACTTCAGAGACAAGATGGGAGTGGTGACGAACAATGTCCTTCGTAAGAGGGAGTGTTAAAATTTGGGTACTAGAGGACAAGTGGTTCCCTAAGGCTTTTGATCTTTGGCCTAGGGAAAAGTGTCCAAATTTATTTTTTACTTTTCTCCTAAAGTGACTTTATAAGTGGTAAAGTCAATTTAATTTAAAAGTGACTTTATAAGTGGTAAAGTTACATCCTAATTTAAAAGTGACATTATAAGTGGTAAAGTTACATTCTAATTTAAAGGTGACTTTATTAAAGTCAATGAAGAATTAGAAAGTGAAAAAATGACTATGGAAATAAAAGGCTAAGTGGGTCTTTATTTAAGTGGGTGAGTTAAAAAATAGAAAGTGAGAATTAGATGCACATTTATTCTCATCCTTAGATCTAAATGAATCTCAGCGATTAGATCTTAGGGTAACCCAAAAGGTCATTTAAAGAATAAAAAGAGAAGAGAAAAGGAAAAGATCAATTCATTCTTTCATAAGCATTTGAGAGAAAGAGAAGAGAGTGGAAGGAGAAAATTTCTGAGTAGTGAGGAAGTGAAAGAGAGCAGCAAGAAGACATTTCAACAAGTTTGGGAAGCAGCATTTATTGGCATGCATCCCAAGGCAAAATCGTACAGCAGGAGAAAGGCATAGATATTGAGGAAGAGGGACAGCGGCAAGGGCATGAATTTCAAGGCTGATTTGGGCATGAATTTTGAAGCAACTGTACTGCTGAAATCCATATGGTCTGTACAGTCCGTACAAGTTCTGGGCATGTTTTTTGAGAATGGTCATACAACATTTAATGTTGTTTTATTGCTGGAAAATTTCCATTTTAGTTGTTTGTTGATTGGCATGATTTTCAAGGCGGAGTGCAAGCACGAAAATCGAGATAAGTAGTAATTTGTGCTTGCTGGAATTTTTCCTGTGTATTTCAGATTCTCTGTAAAAGCATTTTCAGAAACAAAGAAGAGCTCTCAAACTGGTTTTCCCCAAGAGTTGTAGGGGGTTTTTCCAAGGTCACATTGACAAAAAATCACTATGTTATTTTCTGTGTGGCTATCATAATTTTGCTGTGTTTTATTTCTACAATTTCAGCAGTTGTGAAATCTCTAAATTTGTGTTTTCAGAAAATATAGTCATTTCTAGATTTTAGAATTTTTATCATGCTTGGATTTAAAACTAAATGCATGGAGTGATAAGGAAAACTGATAACCATAGTGGGGGTTCAAATTTCTTCAAAAACAATTGACCCAAGCATGAAACCCATGCTTTAATAAGTCAATTTATTTTCTTTCTTTTGATAAATACATTTTAAATATAATTATGAAGACCAATACTAGTTACATTCTTCAACAAAACCCCTCCAAGGGAAAAACCTAGAAAAATCTCTTCTTATAGAATCAGATCAAATTTGATACCTGAGACCCATAAGCACAAAAATTTGCACCTCTAGATGCCAAGTCAAATCATTCTTCCTTCTAGCAAATTCACTAGCAAGAAACCAACAACAAGAGACGTACCAAGGCAAATCTTCGTCTAGGCTTCCCTCTATTTAAATTTTATACAGTCTAGAGGGGTGTGAATAGACCTGTCCATTAGGGCAACATTGACTTGACATATAGGCTGACTTGGCATCTAGAGGGGTTTCTGTCCCAAAATTTACATTAAAAAATTCATTTTTTTTTTCTTGTCCAAAATAGGACTTTGACTCAAAAACCTAAAAGCACAAAGAACATGCTTATCTAGAAATTAATAATAATTTTTCTTTTTATTTTCATTTGCTTTTTACGGAAAATACATAATGGTACAAATTATGAAGACCAAAACTAGTTACATTCTCCAACAATATGTGGGTTGCACCTTCATCTATTTGGCATCATTGTTATGAATAGCACATGGCATAAACCCCATTTTCTTTCATATGGTTTATTGCTTTAATGAGTGGATTTTAGCATGGTTAGAGACCCATTACAACACCCTAGCTCTTATGGTTTTTTTCACACATGGATGGATTACTTATGTGATAGATCATGGTTTTACTCTGTTACACGGTTCGGGTTAAAGTTTGGGTTCAAGTTCAATTTCAACAATGATTACGTTCTATTCAAATTCAAATTTTTCAATAAGGTTTGATTGAGGTTTGCCATTAAGTTCCATATATATATATATATAATATATATATTATATATATATTAATATAGTATATATTATATATAAGTTGAAAAGTAACTATGTAGTCTTCATAATGTAATAAAATGTAATTTTTATCATTGACATATTTATAATATTCATTTTATTTTTTATCAAAGCATGTTCTTCATGCTTATAGAGTCAAAAGAGTCAAAAAGAATTTATTATGAGTTAAAAAATAATGTATTTGAGTCAAGACCCATCTGGACTTTTGTAAGAAAAGAAAAAGAATTTTTATTTTCAGCCAAAGAATCAAACAAAGACCAAGTCGGCCCATGTGGCAGCAGCTATTCGATCCTGTCAGGCCAGGTAGTAACTCCACAAAATTCAATTCATATTATTCCTTCAGGTTGGTCTTTATTATATACATGAGGGAGATTGTTCACTTCATCTCCCGATCACTGTTCATATTTCTTATTATTTATTTACATCAATTATATTTATTCACCCAATCTTGATGATGAGGTGTCAACATTCCGCCTGCCCCCCTCCCCTTAATCTAAAGCGATGTTGGTGAGTCCAAGCATCATTCTGAATCGTTCAAGCTTTTCTCTTCCAAGCGCTTTGGTGAAGATGTCCGCAATTTACTCATTAGTGGAACAATGACAGAGATGGATTGTTTTGGCCTCAACAAGATGTCGAATCAGATGCTATTTAGTATTGATGTGCTTCATTTTCGATCATGGAATTTTGGGTTCTTGGCCAACTTTATTGCAGAGGTGTTGTCAATCATGAGTGGAGTTGATTGTACTTGTTTTACCTGCAAATCTTCAAGAATTTCCTGAGCCACACAATTTCTTTTGTTGCTTCAGCTGCTGCCACGTATTCTGCTTCTGTTGTGGAATCTTCTGGAACTCATTGTTTGTGTGATCTCCAGGAGACAGCTCCTGATCCAAGACTCATAGCATATCCTGAAGTAGATACCCAGTTTCTTTGTCTCCATCGAAGTCTGAATCAGAGTATCCAATCAAGCTGAAGTCGTCCACCTGTGTATACTTGATTCCAAGGTCTTGAGTTCCCTTCAAGTACTTAGAACTCTTTTTGCAGCAGACCAATGTCCCTCACAAGGCTTTTGCATAAACCTGGAGAGGATTCCAACAACCAATGAAATATGTCTGGTCTGGTAATAGTTAGGTAGTTGAGACTTCCTACAAGCTGTCTATACTTTGTTGCATCCTCAAATTCTTTTCCTTCAATAGATGTGAGCTTTAAGTTGTTCCATTTGAGTAGTAAGAGGATTGCACTCTGTCATGCCAAACCTGTTCAACAGATCTCCAATGTATTTCTTTTGAGAAAGAAATATGGACTTTGGATGTTGGGTTACTTCAATGCTAAGATAATAATGAACATAGCCCAAATTAGTCATTTCAAAACTTTTTCCCAATTCCTTCTTTATGGATGCAATGTAGCTTTCATTGTTCCCTGTCATCAAAAGATCATCTACATATACCACAAGATATAC
>APFE031209051.1:0-42193 GCA_000404065.3 Pinus taeda
TAGGTTAGGCTTAGGATTAAATTTTCTCAGAAAATATAAAAATTTCGTGGAAAATTAATTTTTGCGAGATTCAGTTGTTTTCATGCTATATCTTTCACGCTGAATTTCCAAGTCGAGATACGAATATATCTAATTAATGGTTTGACTCGTGGTGGTTTCAAGCGTTTATTTTCATTTGAAGTTTCCAGTTGTTGGATATCATTTTGGTCTTGTGATCATCTAACAAGTAATCGTTTTGATAACGATCTCTTAAAGCACTGATCTGCTAGGTTAATCAAGTTCATCTGGTGCTTATCTTTTTCGTGTCTCGTGTCTCCCAATCAACTGGTCGACAGTTGATCTTCATCATCTCACAGGGTCTACCCCCCTTAGCCGCGGGAGACAGGCTTAAACGGAGGGATCGGGGATCAGGGTGACAGCCCCCGGTCTGAGCGTTGTTGTGACAATCTGCGCGACAACAGGGGACATAACTCACTTTAAGAATAAAAAGTCACTCCTAGTAGCACAACGTTGTGACTTAAAGGGGAGCCAAGGGGGCCAAAGGGGGATGCAGAAATGGGGCCCACGCAGACACATGGAGGGACTGCGTAGGAGGAAAAGAACACGTGCCAAGAGTGGAATCACGCAGGAGAAGGTGAGCCTAGGGATTATGAGAGGCAAAGGCTATAAAATAGAGAGGAGCCGCCTCATTTTGGATCATTTAGTTATGTGCACTTTGAGCTAGTCGTTTCGACTTCTGAGCACGCTCGCTGTTTAGCTAGTCTGCAGCACTGTTTAAACTTTAGTGCATTGAGTGTCTCTGTTTGGAGATCTCACCCTTAGCCCCGGGGGACTTCGAGTGCCTGCTCGGGCAAGGTATTTCCTTTGGCATTTCAGCAGTAGTTTTATTAGCATTCCAGCAACAGTTTCAGCAGCGTTTTGGGGGACTTTGCAGCACTGGGAGAGGGATGCATCTCTTTCTGGCAGTAGTGTTGGATTGGGGTTTTTGCAGGAGAATTTATGTTGAGTGATTGAGCAGGGGACCAGCCCTTGCATCTGGGAGGATTTTGGCAGAGTTTCAGGGAAAGTTCTGGTGGGGTTTCTTCAGTGGCAGCGCAGAGCATTGAGGCACTGCGCAGATCCCCAAGGGGGCGATTTTCGGAGGTCGGCTATTGCAGGAAAGTTTTTTGGGTTTTTCTGGGTTTTTGGAGTAGAGCTCGATTCCAGAGTTTCAACATTTTCTGAGGGGAGTAGCCCCAAATCATTATTTGTTTTCTAGCAGCAACAGCAGCACGGTAGTTCTCCAGCAGCATCCACACAGAGAGGCCATTCCTTGTTATTCTGACTTGCCTTGTGCAAGTCGAGGTGCCCTCTGTCTGATCAACTCTTGTACTCAATTTATTGCTCAGTATAATAAAATGGCTTAGCATTTCTCGGCGTCTCGCTGCATTTCTTGAGTATCTGCTTATATTTCCTGTTTACATTATTATATGTTGTGCCACTGTTATTTTGCCATTTCTGGGTTATTATATCATTTGCACATATTTGTTGGAGTTTTTGCTGGGGTTTGAGGAATATTCCGGGTTAGGGATATTACAACGGCCAAGGATTGGATTCAAGAGAGCCAAGACATTTCACGGACTCTCAAAGACAACATGCAGACGGCACAGAACCAACAAAAACTTTATGTAGACAAGCCCCAAGGGCAGAGTTTAGAGGCAATTTGAGGTGGGGGATTTGGTCTTCTTGAGGCTTCAACCATACAGGGAGTCATCACTCAAGCAGAAGGGGGTTGAGAAGCTCAAACCTTGCTTCTATGGGTTGTACCACGTCACTCGGAGAGTTAGGGAGGTAGCATATGAGCTAAAGCTACCCCCAGGTAGTCGAGTGCACAACATTTTTCATGTGTCTTGCTTGAAAAAGGCATTGGGGCAGCAGGTGACAACAGCTACAGAGCTACCTGCTATGGATGATGAGGGGCACTTAGTTCTGGAGCCAGAGGCTATTTTGGCCACCCGGGAGAGGCATTTGCGGAACAGGCTCATCAAGGAGTTTTTGATCAAATAAAGGAGCCTACCAGATGAGGATGCCACTTGGGAAGGCGAGCAGATACTTCAAGATCCTTCATTACAGTTGCTTGAGGACAAGCAACGTTTTGGCGGGGAGGACTGTGATATTTCCACTTAGCATTATTGCTAAGTGAAATATCAATTTTGGCCAATTTTGTCTTAATTCATGTTTGAACTTAGGAAATGTGGGTTTAGAGGCCCCACATGCATTTTTTATTAAAGCAAGCCCAAACATTAGAGTTGGAAGGGGCAAATCGAACCTCTAGTGGAGCGTGGGGGGCACCCATAGAGAAATACGGCCCAAATGCGAAGTACGCACTCATTGGAGCAATTTCGGTGGGAAGAAATCGAGTTGGGCCTACATGAGCACGTTGGAGGCACTTTGACAAAAAGGAAGGAAAGGCACTCATTTTGTCATTCATTCATCTTTGAGAGAAATTGTCTTTGACATAGCACGCTTGAGCTGAAGCCAAGTCTGCAAGTGTTGTTTAGCACACGAGTGTTTCCGACCGGAAATCTCAACCCTTGCTTCGGTGGAATTCGAGTGTCAACCCAAGGAGGGAGTTCCATCTATTTGTTCGTTCTAGCAGTGGGGAGTGCAAGTTTGTGGAGAGCTTCAACAGCAGTAGCGTATGCTTGGAGGAAGTACGCTTGGAGGTTGAGGAGTCAAGGGAGTTTGGGGTTGGGATTTGAGGAGGAACCCGGGGGAGTGTTTGCTTGGAAATTGCGTCCATTTTGAGGGCTTTTTGCATCAGAATTAACAGGTGGGTCGAATTACCCAGCAGTAGAACCATAGAGGGAAAAGAGAGTTGAAATTCCAAGGTCAACCATCAGCCAATTCCTTCGTGGGTTATTTTGGGTATTTGGTGGAGAGGCTAGGGTTAATTTCCCATAATTTTCTAAGCACCAGAGGAGGCACTAGCAACAGTTCTTCACAGACAACAACGTATTTTCTGGGCAGTTTAGCACAAAGCCAAGAGAGAGCAGCAACAGACTTGAGGGGGACTTCTCATTATTCACTTGGGCTTTGCCAGCTTGCCTTGAGGAAGCCCATGTGCACACTTTCCAGCACCACACTTATAATAAAATGGTTCAACAACGCAGTTTTTGGTGCAAATTCATAGACTAATTTATGTATTTGTTTTTCGTGGTTTTTATGTCTATGTATGCTTTGTTATTCACTGTAAAAATTCCTTAGGAATATTACATGGGTTGAACTGGGCCCTACATTGGTGATCACCCCTACAAAATAAGGCTTCCACAAAACCATGCGTCCTCATATAAGCCCATCCAAGGCCCTCCAATTCTATCCAGGACGAAAGGAACCCGAGATGAATTCAAAGGGATTGGCCGTGGTCCAACAAAAAATAGACTAAATCAACATAAAACAAGATCTAGGATGCCTAGAGAGCTTCACATAGTTGTTACATGGATTTTAACTTGTGACCTTGGGCTTACAATGGAGCTTAAGAATGCTGCAATAGATTTAGGTACCCTGCTGAAAAAGGGGTGACTGTGCCATCTAAAAATAAAATGTTCCTCAGACTCCACCCCTTGCAGATGGCATAACTGATATATCATCCACCCATGGGATAGAGCGATCAGATTCGACCCAAAGCTAGCGAGGAAAACCCTTAAACTGGCTGAGTGGGAACCTGACACCAGGTTGCCAACAGCACCGTGTACAGAGTCAACAATAAGCCCATCCCTCCGCTGCAATAAATACAGAGTAGAAGGTAACAACTAAGCTCGTTGCCTTCCAACTCAGAAAGCAATGGTTTTTTCTGGAACTATACACAATTCCAAAATTCATTTATTCAACAGGCAGCTAGGCATTTCAAGTCCCACCTGGAAGGATTGACATTGCAGTTATGACAAACCCTTCACATTCTATAATTCCAAGAAATCCTATGAGTTTAGATTGGCAAAGATATCAATCTATCTGGGAAACTAGAGTCATCCTTCAGGTCCAACTGCTGATATGAATGGCTCTCAACCATAGCTTGGTAGCAAATACCAGGCTGCCCTCTACTGGTTCAACCAATGGCTTGTGTACTGTTTGGTAGAAAGGAAAAACATGAACCATGTCTTTTCTAAATCATTGTGGCCCAGTACTCCTAGAATTAGATTATACCAAAAATTTGTTTGCCTTGCATGGGTCCACTTTGGTTGAAGCAGGCAATGCCAGGAGAACTGGATGATCAGATTGCAGGGCAACGTCTCTCAGTGCACCATCTGACTCAGAGATCTGTTTTTCTTGTGGAAAAGGAGTTGTATGACAATACCTAACATGGACAGTCTCTGGAGAATTATTGGAATTTAGAGCTGAGCTACCTGCTCAGTTTACAATGTACAGCTATGCTAGA
The DNA here is from genome assembly GCA_000404065.3 of Pinus taeda. NCBI lineage: Eukaryota > Viridiplantae > Streptophyta > Pinopsida > Pinales > Pinaceae > Pinus > Pinus taeda. The sequence goes on from APFE031209051.1 coordinate 4,415, forward strand.
AAATTTCAGGAATCGTATTGATTCTTTGGTTTGGGCCTAATGCTGAGGCCCATCTGACCTAGTGGGTCACACTCCCAAACCTTTCACCCCCTGATTTACCACTTGATGTAAAGCATTTGAATACTGAATGTAAATGGAAGATGCATTTTCTCCAGGAAAATAAGGCTTAGATATATTCATACCATATCTGTGTCAAGAGTGCTTCCATTTTCCAGCTGGACTGCAGTTACTCGCCCATCAGTTCCAGCCACCAGCCTTTTTACGAATGCACTCTGCATCATATTTACAAAAATAATAAGATATTGAGCTGTCTAACACCAAAAATGCATAGCCGTGGTATGGTGAGGCTAAGAACTGACATTAAATACCCTCAGATGCTCTTTCAAAGCATAGGACCAAATGCAAATGCACTTCTTACCTTGAAAAACTTGACACCATTTTCCTCATACAGTTCTTCATACTTTCTTCCAAGTGTAGCAGGAAACAGTCTAGCCATGGCATGCTCTTCAGGAAATACTACCTGTTCACGAAAATTAAAGCACACCATAAAATAATCATACTCTGCAATAATAGAATACCTCTGAATGCAGAAATAGAAACATAGCATCACAAATGTCGTTCCACCAACTATATGTAAGCTCAGTAAACCTGTAAAATGAAGGTAAACATAGAAATACAGAATTACTCTGCATTCCCATTTGACAGGGCATAATGAATCTCCAAGTATGAATCCTAAACCCACAAGACCAGAACTCTCTCAATGTCATTAAGACGTAAGTCGGTTAATGTAATTGAAATCATCACCTTCTTGTACTCAAATAGTGTTGGAATTGTAAGCAGTTATGACCATAAATGGGCATTCAATGCAAGCTTTCACAAAATATGAAACTTTCTCCAGGCATACACAATTTCATTCATAGGCAATCATTGTAAGAAATTTGTAGACAGCCATCGTATTGCACAAACCTCCTAATCTCAATTTGAATTTTTTAAATTGCTTCATTTATCTCAAACAATATAAACAACATGAGTAATAATAACAAGTTTAGAGTGGTGTTACCCACACGGGTACTATTGCAAATAGTAACCATGCATATCTAAAGAACATAGCCAACTACTTGAGGCAAAAATAAAAAATGGTACCGTAGTGTCAATCTTCCAACCAGCAGCAGCAGCCGCTACCTCCATGCCAATGTAACCACCTCCAATTATAACAAGTTTTTTGGCACTTTGCTGCAAATAAAAGCAAGATCTTGCTTAGCCCCGAAATTGTTATTAAATCAAACAAACATAGGAAGTAGTAGTCAAAAAATATCAAAGATAGATGACAAACAAAGATATATTATGTATTTTCATGTTTAAATTCTTATTGGGTTTATTTATGATTTTTAAGACAGTGAAAGCACAATAAACCTTGGGAACCTAGAATTATCTCTAACGATGAAACAAAAAGAGGTCATCCATTTTGGAACCTATTGCTTAAAAGTTTCTTGTTTCCAAGCCAATGTTGCACGAAGTGGGGATGAAGCGGGGACATTTTTTGGAAGTGAAGTGTCAGAATGCGACTATATATATATATATATTGTAATGTTCCCAAATTTTGTGAGTGCAAAATCCACTTAGGAGTTTTGCCAATTTTAGTGATATTAAATTAAAAGGGAGAAAATATTGTTTTGTGGAGAAAAGCGGAAATTATTATTTTAATGGAGAATGGCGGCAGATAATACTTTATTGGAGAAGGGAGGAAAATTATTATTTTATTGGTAAATAGCAGTATATTAATATTTTATTGAGAAACGAAGCAAATTATTATTTTATTCAAAATGGCGGCAAAAGTCTCCTAGTGGAAATTGGGCCCCACCAATAGAATAATAGGAAAAAGGAGGATCTAGAAGCTAGAGGGAGGTTCCATGTAGAATTATAAAAGGAGGAGGAACTCAATGGCAAGGCATTCTATTCTATCATCCCTATTTGACATTGTGAAGAAGCTCAAGCAAGTTTCAACAGTTTCAAGTGAAACTCAAGCTAATTTCAGTGGACTTCAAGTGCCACCCAAGTTAGCTATTTGGGGAAGATTACCTCAGATCTTCCATTGGTGCTTAATTGGTTTAGTTGTCTGATCAATATTGAAGAGCTAATCATCATTGTTGTAGGAGGCTCTGGCATCGCAATTTTAATTTGGTTGCAGGTCTATATATTCTCCAAGGGCTGAGTTCACTTCCACAATAGGGTTGAGCACCAAGGGTTTGGAAAATCATTCACCAAGGCCGCATTTGTATCAAAATTCTCTTCAGATTAGTAGGACCGAGCAGACTGGATAGAGGCTGAATTATCCCAAGATAGAGGAAAAGTTCGTGTTGCATTACAAGGTTATCTATGCCCAAAAGTTCAATGCCAATTAGGGTGTGTTTCAACACTGACTCATGGGACATATTGATGTGTTTTGCCCAGAATTGGAAGCAAATTTGAAGGAGTGTTTCTCAGTGGATTATCTTGCCTAGATTGAGGTTGAATTTTGTTCATAAAGAGGGCCAAGTTGTTCAATAAAGATTTATATTAATAAGAGGGCCGATCTGTTCAAATTGTGGGAAGGAAATAGTGTTGCATTTCCATATTTATCAATGCCAAGAGGACACAGTGCTTAAGGGTGTATCCATTGCAAACATTAGAGGAGCCAAACTGATGTATTAATTCCCAGAATCGGAGGCAGATTAGTAGCAGAGGTCTTCAGTGGATTGCCATCAAATTATGTAATGTCCCTTCCTAAATTATTTTGGAACAGAATTAATTTCTACATTTTGGGGCCAATTTTGGAGGAGATGAGGCCCATTCGAATTTTATTAGAAGACTTCGGAGCTAGAAATAAGTTATTTTGGTTTTGCTAGTAGCATGTGAGGGCCACCCACACAAGGAAAATACGCACTCCCTAAGCCAATAGTTCGAATTGCATGAGAGGGAAAATCGAAGGCTTAGTGAGGGACCCATGAAGGAGGGAAAATGGGGAGAAAAAGGGTCCATGAAATCTATATAAGGAAGGCAGCACTCCTCATTTCATCATCTTTGGCATATCAAATTTCTTCTTAGTTGCTCGAGCTGCTTAGCTGGGTCACTTGCTGTTTAGCAAGAGTTTTCCAAGCAGAGAACTCACCCTTTCTTCGGGGGACTTCAAGTGCCACCCTAGAGAGGTTCATCCATAATCTTCTGAAGGTGATTTCAGTGTGGTTTCCAGCATTTGTATTCAGTGTCTCTAGGTGGTGCGTATTTCTGGAGGACGCGATGGGAGAAACCAAGTTGAGATCCTTTGCATTCTTCAGGGGAGCTTTTGTCGAGAGAAATTTCGGAGGAGAAGCTCTGGTGGTTTCTTGCCATTAGGGTGAGATTTTGGGCTGGAGGAGAGAGCTATTATTCAGTGGGAATTTTGCACTTCCTGGGCCAATGCAGAAGGAAGAGATAGGGCACACGTTGGTAGTGGAGACTTAGCGATTGGAGTTGTTCCTTGTCAGGAGAAATAAGAGAAGCATTAGTGGAGGTGATTGCTACTTTTCAGAGTGTTTGAGGAGGATTTTGCTGGTGTGTTGACAGGCAGTGTGCTTCAATAGTTTTGGAGGGCGTAGGGCCTTTAGGGGGTCAACTTTGGAAGGTCAAAACTAGGCCAAACCATTTCTGGGTTTTTGTGGGTTTTGCTTGAGGAGCCTAGAAATAATTTTGCAAAATTTTCTGAACACTGGAGGTGGGGTTTTCAGCCATATATTTGCAGTAGACAGTGCAGAATTGTCGGGCACTGTGTAGTGCAGCAGTTGGACAGTTGTTTATAGCTCTGGATTGTCATTGCTTCACCTGGGCTTTGCTCTGCTTGCCTTTGAGGCAAGCGCAGGTGCATTCCTTCCATATTTTGTACTCTTGCACCAGTTTATAATAAAATGGCTCTGCTGCTTCCATATTTATGATTGTTATGGGTGTGTTTTGATTGTTTTGAAATTTTTGTTGTGAAAATTTGTTATTTGCTTGCATATCATTGTTTTTCCTATTTTGGAACATTACAGTGGTATCAAAGCTCAGATCTTGGCTCAGCCGTGGGGGACTTTCCTATGAGTGAGGAGGACAGAAAAAATATTACTGACAAGAAGCAAAGGTACCGGAGCAGGGAGAGGGAGCTAGAGATCACTCCTTATATTGAGGATCGTGGGAAGGAAGTGATAGAAGAAGACATGGGGGAGCCCAAGAGCAGAGAAGAGGTGGCCTTTGATAGTCTCTTGAAGGCCCTGAGTGATTTGGCAAAGGGGCAGAAGGAGATGTTAGATGAGATCAAAATGTAGGACTAGGAACGAAGCACTCACCGGGATTTTCTATTTGGAGAGACTTCAGGAGCTTCTCAACAATTTAATCATCCTTCACCTACTGCGGGATCACCATCCTCTAGTGGGCCAACTAGAGCCATGCTACCTTCTTTCCTACCTTTGGCACCAGGCGAACTAGGGGGAGCTGATGATCAATCGCCTATGGGGGAGCATTTCAAGGAGTGGCAGTGCATGGGAGTAGACTTCAGAGAAGCACTATGTTTCAGAGATTTTTGCCAGCTCAAGCAGAATGAGAAGGGAAGGAGCTATGGAGGCTATGGCACACAGAACTACGAGTTGCAGCATACCATTGGGAAGATGTACACTACAAAGTGCACAACTCATGCTTGGGTGGAGAAGCTAGACACCTATTTCCAGCTCAACAAGATGACGGAGGTAGAGGCCATTAAAATGGTCACTTTGCATTTGGAGGGGGAGGCACATGACTGGTGGTTTCATGGCTTGTCCACTCTAGGGCATGCCAATGTGACCCCCTATGAGGATTTCACATGGAGAGTAGTGGAGCGTTTTGATCAGAGGGATCTAGAGGCTCACTTCAGGGAGTTAACCCAGCTCAAGCAGACAGGACATCAAGAGAATTATATTTCACAATTCCTGAGGGTCTCAGTCATGGTGTCAGATTTGTCAGATGCTAGGGGAGTATACACCTTTGTAGAGGGGTTGACAGAGCCACTGCGTGGACTGGTGAAGTCACGCAGGCCCTCTACTCTACTAGAGGTTGTGACTTGTACGAGAGATTTGCAGGGGGCCATCCCCAAGACTCGGGCACCCTTTCCACGGTGCACTCCCTACCCTCAAAAGGAGAATGACAGTAGAGGACCCCCAACGCAGAGAGCAGCCCAAGGGAGAGGGCAGCTGGACAATGAGACCAGGAGAGCCCTTAGGAGGAGGAAGTTGCGTTTTACATGTCGGGAGCCATGGACGCTAGGCTATTAGTGCACAGCAGGCAAGCCCATTACATCGAGGTCTTCTCGAACAGCGATCAAGAGGATGAGGTGGAGTTGGAGTTTGGTGGGGGAGCCAACGAATGTCTGACAAAGAGGGGACTACCACCACATGGGGGAGCACCTTTGCCACCATCCAAGGGAGTCCTAGCCTCTTTGTTCGAGGTTCCCAAATTTTTGACCATGAGGATCAGGGGCACAGTGGAGGGCAATGTGTCTCACTCTTAGTAGACAGCAGGGCCACCCACAATTTTATGGATGCTCAAATGGTCCAAAGGAGAGGCATCACCACTGCAAAGTTTGAGGGGTTTTCAGTTCTGGTATGAGGAGACAAAACTATGCAATGCACTCAATATGTTCCCGCTTTGGCAGTGACCATGGGGAACTATTCGATGACAGACCATTTCTTCGTGGTGGACGTACCAGACACCAATGTGGTGATGGGTGTCCAATTGTTGTATTCCCTTGGCCGAGTTGCCATTGATTGGAGGAAACTAGAGATGGATTCTACTGGGTTAGATGGTAAGCTAGTGGTTCTTCGGGGCATGCATTCATATCCTCCACAGACAATTTTGGCCCACAGGATGGAGGCCGATTTGAGGCATGGGGACATAGCATGGGCAGTAAAGCTGAGGATTTCAGAGGCTGGGGGAAAGACCAAGCCACCACATCTAGACATACAGGCGATACTCGACAAATATCCGGTAGTTTTTGGAGATATACCACCAGGGCAGCCACTTGACAGGGGGTTTGAGCACACTATAGAGCTAGAGCTGAGTGTGCAAGTTGTTGATTTGGGGTTGCATCGGATGTGCTCTAAGCCTCAAATTTTGCAAGGAGGTTTGGGCACAGGTATTCCAAAGAACTCAGAAAGCGTTTTGGCAAATTCCACCCAAAAGTGATTTTATTAAAATAATTAATATTTTTAATGGAGTTCCTAAGTCTAAACTTAGGAAAATTAAAATATTAATGGGTATTAATCTAATCAGGGATGAAGCTTCTAGAAAAAGCTATGGATCAAGCCAAAACGATATGAGCCTTTGATTATGATTTAATCTAGGTCGTTGGTTGTCCAACAGGAAGATATAAGAAGGGGCTTGAGGGTCATTTGGAAAACACACAGAGAGATTGAGAAAATCGATTTTCTGAAGTGATAACTTCTTAGGAGGAAAATCGATTAAGGAGAAGGGGGGCAATGAGAATCCGGGAGAAGGAATTTCCGGAGAGTACGAGGCAGAGAGAATAGTAAGACGTTTAGAGGAAGGCTGACGCTGGCCTACGTAGTGCTAATGCAAAGGCAACAGAGCCTTTAAGGGGAAGTCAAGTTCCTGCTTAGGGAAATCGAAGTTCAGTTGTCAGAAGCCAGGGTGTGAGTCTGAGAGGCAGAAAGTCGATTTCTCAACCAGCAAAGGATCTAAAGGAGAGGCATCGTAATACCCAGGAGGGGTGACGCAAAAACTGCCCAGGGTGACGCAGTTCTTCACAGAGGCCACGCAGAGGGTGACGCAGAGCCTCCAGAGCAGCAGGATCAGTGACTGATTCTCCAGTGACAGGGTGAGATCATTTCACTAGTCTTTTGTTTAGTATTCTCTCTGTATCGGATTGCTAGTTGAGCATCCTAGAATTGTACTTAGATTTTCTCCTGCATAATAATAAAACCCTCAAAGCTACTGCACCATTTTTCCCGCATTGAGTTTTTCCAGAGACTATTTGTCTAAAAGTAACTGTGTCCTATGTTTTGTATTTTTCTTTCTTGCTCAGTATTTTGTTTCCACATATATGTTAATTAAGTGAAGGTTGCAGATGTATTTCCTTTGATATTTACCGTAGAGTATAGTAAATAACTTGCATGGATTAACAAGTAGGAGAAGTAACATCAGTTTCGTACAGTAGGGATTTCGGATTAGGAATTTTCACACAGGCAGTCATTACTACACCCTATAGGCATCCCAAAGCCTATAAGGATGAGATTAAGAGAGCCATCAGGGAGCTACTGGTGTTGGGCCATATCAAACCGAGTTCTAGTCCATTCGCTTCTTCAGTCGTGCTAGTGAAGAAGAAGGATGGGACTCTACACATGTGCATTGACTACAAGGCACTCAACAAGAAGACATTGAAGAACCGGTATCCCATTCCGCGTATTGATAAGTTGATGGATGAGCTTAAAGGAGCCAAATACTTCTCTAAGATATATTTGTGATCTCAGTATCATCAGATTGAGGTGAGGGAGCAGGATATCCCAAAGACAGCTTTCAGATGTCATTATGTGCATTTCGAGTTCTTGGTCATGCCCTTTGGGTTGACCAACGCACCTGCTATCGTTTAGTCATGCATGAACCATGTGTTCAGGGATCAACTGAGGAGATTTGTGTTGGAATTCTTTGATGATATCTTGATCTACAGCAGGACGTGGGAGGAGCACATGCAACATCTAGAGGCGGTGTTATGTGTCTTGGAGGAGGAGCAATTCTACGCCAATATGTCCAAGTGCGAGTTTGGACTGACAGAGATGCTCTACTTGGGACACATCATAGTTATAGATGGGGTCAAGGTGCACGAGGAGAAGATCAGGGCCATTCGGGATTGGCCAGTGCCTAGAGATGTGACAACGCTGAGAGGATTCTTGGGCATCTGTACTTATTACCAGAAGTTTCTTAAGGGCTTCTCACAGTTGGTAGCACCCCTTACTGATCTGACTAAGAAGGGGGCTTTTGTATGGACAGATGGAGCTCGGACAACATTCGATCACCTCAAAGAGGTGATGAGTTGTTGCCCAGTATTAGCACTCCTAGACTTCACACAACCCTTCACATTAGAGTGCAATGCATCAGGTGAGGGGATCAAGGCAGTCTTGTCCGAAGGTGGGCACCCCATTGCTTTTGAGAGACGGAAACTCCTACCACATGAGAGGTCGTATTCCATATACGATAAGGAGATGTTGGCCATAATGCATGCATTGGCCAAGTTTCGACAGTACTTGGTGGGTAACCAGTTTCAGATGAAGACAGATCACAATAGTCTTCGCCACTTCATGGAGCAACATGGCCTCAATGTTAGACAACAGAGATGGGTCAGCAAGGTGCGGGCCTACGATTTTGATATTGAGTATGTGCGGGGGAAGCACAATGTGGTAGTTGATGCACTATCCATGAGGCCCGCAAGACTTTCACTCATGAGCATCTGCCATGACAGGAAGGCATAGCTATTAGTGGAATACTCCAAGGATCGTCAGGAATGCGAGATCTTGGAGGGCAGTTATGCAGATGAGCACTACAAGGTGATGGACGAGGTTATATACTACAAGGGGCACATATTTTTGGTTTCGGGATCACAGATGAGGGAGCGCATCCTTCATGCAGCTCATGATTCCCCTTTTTTTGGGCACCATGGATTCAGAAAGACCTACATGGAAGTGAGAGAGTGCCTCACCTGGAATGGCATCAAGGGGGATGTATTGAGATATGTGCAAGAGTGTGAGACTTGTCAGAGGAACAACGGAGAGTTGACCCATCCAGCAGGATTTTTACAGCCTCTCCCCATTTCTGAGGGGAAATGGGAGAGTATCTATATGGACTTCATCACGGGGCTTCCCTCAGTGCAGGGGAAGGGTTGCATTTTTGTAGTGGTCGACCGACTAACCAAGTTTGCACATTTCTTTGCCATTCTGACACAGTGTTCAAATTCACATGTGGCAGAGTTGTTCTTTAGGGAGGTATTCCCCCTGCACGGACTCCCTAAGACTATAGTCAGTGACCAGGACAGTCGATTTATGGGGGGATTTTGGCAAGAGCTTTTCAGGCTAGTAGGCACCGAGCTCACCCCGAGCACCAGCTACCATCCATAGACCGACAGCCAGACAGAGAGGGGAAACAAATGGCTAGAGGGTTATCTCAAGAACTATGTGACAAGGCAACAAAGGGCATGGATTCGATGGCTACACTTGGGAGAGTACTGCTACAACACTACACATCATATGTCCATTGGTATGACTCCTTTCCCTGCTTTATATGGTTATGATGCTTTATCTTTCATTGACATTGTTTTTGGAGACAGCCAGGCCCCAAAGGGTCAAAGATTCGATCCTAGAGAGCCAAGACATCCTCAAGGCTCTTAAGGATAATTTGCAGACAACACAGAATTAGCAGAAGATATATGCTAACAGGCATCAGGTTGAGAGGCATTTTGAGGAAGGGGACTTGGTGTACCTTCAATTGCAGTCGTACCGACAATCCACTCTGAAACTGAAGGAGGTTGAAAAGATGCAACCACGATTTTATGGGCCCTACATGGTGATCATGAGGGTTGGAGAGGTAGCTTATGAGTTGGAGCTACCGCCAGGGAGCAAGATCCACAATCTTTTCCATGTTTAATGCCTCAAGAGGGTGTTGGGGCAAAAGGTTACAACAGTTGTGGAGTTGCCTCCACTTGAAGATGAGGGGAATCTGGTTTTGGAAATGGAAGCCATCTTGGAGGCTAGGAAAAGGAAGCTTAGGAGCAGAATAATCAGAGAATACTCGATGCATTGGAAGAGCTTGTCGGATGAGGATGCTACTTGGGAGGGTGAGCATATACTTGAGCATCCATCATTGAAGTTGCTTGGGGACAAGCAACATTTGGGAGAGGAGGACTGTAATGTCCCTTCCTAAATTATTTTGGAACAAGATTAATTTCTACATTTTGGGGCCAATTTTGGAGGAGATGGAGCCCATTCGATTTTATTAGAAGACTTAGGAGTCAGAAGTAAGTTATTTTGGTTTCATTACTAACATGTGGGGGCCACCCACACAAAGAAAATATGCACTCCTTAAGCCAATAGTTCAAATTGCATGAGGGAAAATCAAAGGCTTAGTGAGGGACCCACGAAGGAGGGAAAAAGGCTCCACGAAATCTATAAAAGGAAGGCAGCACTCCTCATTTCATCATCTTTAGCATATCGAATTTCTTCTTAGTTGCTCAAGCTACTTAGCTGAGTCACTTGTTGTTTAGCAAGAGCTTTACAAGCAAAGAACTCACCCTTTCTTCGGGGGACTTCGAGTGCCACCTTAGAGAGGTTCATCCATAATCTTCGGAAGGTGATTTACAGTGTGGTTTCCAGCATTTGTATTCAATGTCTCTAGTTGGTGCATATTTTTGGAGGATGCAGTGGAAGAAACCGAGTTGAGATCCTTTGCATTTTTTCAAGGGAGCTTTTGTCGGGAGAAATTTCGGAGGAGACGCTCTGGTGATTTGCTGCCATTTGGGTGAGTATTTGGGCTGGAGGAGAGAGCTATCATTCAATGGGAATTTCACACTTCCTGTGCCACCACAGAAGGAAGAGATAAGGCACACGTTGGTAGTGGAGACTCAGCCACTGGAGTTGTTCCTTGTCAGGAGAAATAAGAGAAGCATTAGTGGAGGTGATTGCTACTTTTCCAGAGTGTTTGAGAAGGATTTTGCTGGTGTATTGAAACGCAGTGTGCTTCAGCAGTTTTGGAGAGTGTAGGGCCTTTTGGGGGTCGATTTTGGAAGGTCAAAACCAGGCCAAACCATTTCTGGGTTTTTGTGGGTTTTGCTTGAGGAGCCTAAAAATGACTTTGCAGAATTTTTTGAACACCGGAGGGGGGTTTTCAGCCATATATTTGCAGCAGAGAGAGCAGAATTGTTGGGGACTATGCAATGCAGCAGTTGGACAGTTGTTTATAGCTCCGGATTGTCATTGCTTCACATGGGCTTTGCTCTGCTTGCCTTTGAGGCAAGCGCAGGTGCATTCTTTCCATATTTTGTACTCTTGCACTAGTTTATAATAAAATGGCTCAGTTGCTTCCATATTTCTGATTGTTATGGGTGTGTTCTAATTGTTTTGAAATTTCTGTTGTGAAAAAATGTTATTCGCTTGCATATCACTGTTTTTCCTATTTTGGAACATTACAAATTATTGAGGGTTGAATTGTTTTTAAACTGTGAAGTAACTTTCAGAACCTCCAGGACCAAAGAGAGGCACGATATCAGTCCTAAGGAGGGACGAACTGTTGATTAAAGTGGAGGCCGAATTTAGGAGGTTACAACACTTTATTTTCAAGAGGCTGAGTAACATTTGAGGATGCCTTGCATTCTGGTACAACTTCAAAAAAGAGGGTTTATTTCTGAGCTGAAGGAAGAAGCAATTATCATTTATGTTCTCTCACAGTTCAGAATAGACGGCCGATTTCTCCATCATTCCAGATTGAGTTTAATATGCTCAGGACTGATTTTTTCATATTTGAAGGAGCCTGCGTTTTACCAAAAGGAAAGGCCATCTGAGGTGTATTTACAGTCAGCTCCAGAACTGCATTTAGCCTTGTTGTAGCAGCTTGTAAAAAGGTGGCAGAATTGTTCCCTGTTTGCCCTAGCAAACGTTTAAACCAACAGATCTGGTTTCCCTATCAGATTGATGTTTATTCCAGGTGTGACACTCCAATTGGCATTGTAAACTTGACATTTTGCTCTCAATTTAAAGATTATATTTGCCTCAGAGTTTATGCATGTTCTCTTTCAATTTTGATACACGAAGATTTTTGACAATTCTGTGTTGCCCATTGAAGTGAATTTTTAGAGAATTGCATACAAACGGTTTGTGAAAAAAGTGTCAAGAAAACCTCAATGAATATTTTTTTTGGAAACATTTGCTTGAAATTAAAATAAATTCCATCAATTGCTTGAAGATTTGCTTGGAATATTACGTGTATATATATATATATTATATATATATATATATTATATATTATATTTTGCATTTATATTCAAAAATACATCTAAAATACCAAATTAGTTGTAGAATATATGAAAACATGCATATTTGTACACAAATCAAGATAATTTTGACATCCATTGTACATCAATGATTAATTATTCGAGCATCAATGATCAACCATCTTGATTCTAGCAATTACAAACATACATCAAATTTTTAAGCATATCATAAAACATAAAACACTTATAAGAGAAAATCATAAAACATTCAAATAACTTATCTAGCAAGTGAGCCACTGTCAAAATGAGTCATGTTCAAAATTCAAATAATAATGTTTACAAAATAGGCCATCTAGCCACCACCAAATACACACTGAACTAGGAAGAGTAAGACAAAAAAGTTCAAATTCACAAGTGCAATCTATGACAAAAGTAGTAAACTGTGAATATATCTACTAATCTCTCCTTCCACCATGTGGTGGCAGTGAAGAAGATGTTGGTTGTGGAAGTTGTGGAACTGATGGAGATGAAGCCCCTGTTGTTGGTGTTGAAGAATGGAACTTGGGAACCATGGGACCAGATCGCAGTGGCATCTCAACTCGATCATCATCATCCTGGACAAGAGCGTCCTCCAATTGTTGTAATCGGAACACTGCATCCTCCAAATTGGCCTCCTCTAGAGTTTTGTCGCAAAGCTTAAGGTCTTTATTATTTTTTGCATCCTCACAGTAATGGGACAACAATCGCAAGTTGTAGTGAACATAAACCAAGCTCTCTGCCCAGTCTAAAGTTAACCTGTTTCCTTTAACACTATGGATTAAAGAATAAGAACTCCAACACCTCTCTACCGAAGAATTGTTTACCACCTGTGATAGCACTCGCAATGCTAAAGTTTGTAGAAGTGGAGTAGCATCTCCATGCATGTTCCACCACTCAAGAGAAGAGAAATCCTCTCAATCTTTAATTGCATGATTGCTCCCAAACGGACTAGTGCCAAGCGTATAGTTGCTCAATTATTTCCATAGCATGGAAAACTCCTCCCCATCAGGGACTAATTTATCCAATGCTTTCATATAACCAGATAGAACCTCTAGACCTAGGTGTAGTTTTCTCCTATTCCGCTTAACCCCTCTCCCTCCCCCTACCCCCCGAGTGTTGGTGTTGAAAGCCATGATCGATGATAGTATTTAGGTGTCAGAACATATGTTAAGGCATGCAATGGAACGTTTAGCATATTCCATCCTTTTTCCACCTCTGCACGGATATAATAGTACAAGGTGATATTGTTAGTTTTTGTAGCATTGGATGGTGTTCTAGTCTCAAACTTTGTGGAGAGGCTAAAACACATGAGTTCTCCAAAACCCAAAAATCGTTTCTGTAAATTCCACCTAAAGATAGCTCAATTAAATTAATTGACCACAATTTAAATTTTTCCTAAGTCTAACTTAGGAAAACTAGTTAATTAACAGTAATTAATTGAGAAAAGTGAGAATTCTCTAAAAACTCACACAGATCGACTTGAAGATGGTCTCAGCCATCAATTAAGTTTTAATCTTGGTCGTTAAAGTCTCAACTGGAGATTATAAGAAGAGGTCGATGGGTAGATGGAGAATACACCAGGGCATATACTCAATGATCCAGGCAATTCTATTTTCTAGTGCAAGTGATTCAGCAGGAGAGATCGAGTCAGAGTTCGAGTAGCAAGTGGAAAAGGGGTAGAGTAGTAGATTTCCGGAGGAGTTTCCAGTTCCAAAAGAGTCAAGAGAGGAGGCTGAGTTTATTCTCCAAGAGGTCCTGTGAGGGTTGCACAGTGCCTCAAGAGGGGAAATTTAGCCAGCAAAGAGGTTGATTCAACTTCTATAGGTTGGGATAATCACTTCCAGAGGAAGCATCATCAGAAACGGTTTCTGGGTAACACGAGTTAGGCCTACGCAGAGGTGTTCCAAAGCCAGTTCTAAGACTCAGTTTGTTGCGGAATTGCTTGGAGAAGAGGGTAATTTCCCTCAATTGATTTTTCCAATATTTCTCTCAAATAGAAACGCCAATTTGGCGTCATTTTATTGTACTAAGAATTTATGTTGTTGCATAATAATAAAACCCTTACTGTTGCACTGATTTTCCCACAATGGGTTTTTCTGGGGACAATTGTCCAAAAATAACGGTGTCATATTTTTTGTGTGTGTTCTATATTTCTCAGTTTCCAACATTTTATTTTCCACAACGTTTTTATGGTGAAAATTGCAGTTATGATTTTATTCGTTGTTTGTTGTTGCAAAAAAATTGCATAATTAAATTTACAGTTAGAAGAATAATTTCCATTTGTTACACTAGACTTGTAAGTTTTCACAGATATCTCTAGGCTCAACAATGTCTTTAATCTACCCCAACATGTTATCCATCTGCTCATACACCTCCCCAATTACTAGTTGATCTAGATTCTAAATTAGCAAACTTGATCATATAATAAATTGGTTTGGAGAATTGCAAAACATATTTAATCTATGACCAAAAGTAATTATCAAGAATAGTGTCCTTGACTACATTAGCACCATCTCTATCAAAGTTAATGTCATCCCATGATTCACATGTCACCATATTAGTTAAAGCTTGTCTCACCTTCACTAGCCACCTAAAGGTGAGGTTATAACTTGCAAATCTTGCTTTTGAACGTTTACGCAACTGCAACTTGGACTAAGTGCCATAAACGTAGTTTACCCTTGTATGCCTTGTGACAAATTTAATGAGTTTCTTCCCTTTCTTGTAAAGCCCATTAATTTTTCTACATTCTTTATGCTTCATAATATCATGCATCAAAAGGTTCAACGTGTGCACCAAGCACCCGAACCAAAAGATGTGTGGATGAGTATGCTCAATAATTTTTCCTTTTGCCTTACAATTTGCTGCATTATCAGTGATCACTTGAACCACATTATTAGGACCAATATCTTTGATTGATTTCAATAGGAGATCTGCAATGTTTTGGGAAGTTGCACTGATGGAGGAGTCATGACTTGCAATAAACACTACACCACTAGCAGAAACACCAAAAACATTTATCAAATGTTGGTTTTTAACATTTGTCCAACCACATGATACAATGGATACCCCACAATCCACCCACTCATTTGTAAAATGTGTCAAATCTCTTTGAACCATTGTTTTTTCTCTTTCTAATAACACAGTTCTAGATTTCTCATAGTTGGGGCTCTTGTATCCTTTTGGGGCTTCATTGATGGCCTTAACCATATCATGCCAATAGGGAGAGAGAAGCACATTGAATGGTACACCGCAAGCACAAAGAAACTGGACCACCTTTCCTTCCACATCATCCCTCCCAGCAACATTCAAGAAATTTGCTATTGTTCTTCTATTTTCGAAGGTTGCAAAAGTACCATGAGGAGATGAGCTACCAAATCTAGAGGTTGCAGTTGCACTTGATTCAGAATGAGTTTCTTGTTTCTTGTTTTTATTTTGTGCAGCCTCCTCTATTTGGACGTATTTACTCCTTTGTTCCATTGAAACCTTAGGGAAAATTGAGATCCCTAAGGGACCCCTTTTTCATCACTGTTCATTACCCCACAAAGATGCCTCCTCACATGGGTATATGAACCGCTATATGGTTTTCCTCCATGTCAACCATGAGGGCACACAAACTTGTAGCTTCCACCACCTCTTCCCCCCTCAATTTTGTCACATAATTCCACAAGGGTGTCAATGCAGCTTTCCCCTCTTGCATTTCAGTGTCCTCTTCAAACTCTTCTTTCTCATCATACATTGGGTAACTCATATGGGGACCATTATCTTCTTGTTCTTCTTCCCTTTTATTCCTACTTCCCAACACCATCATGAAAACCAAAAGTGGAATGATACATTGTTAATTTTAGGTATGTTCTATGCTAGAGCAATTTATTTAATTTTCAGAGTTAGCAATCACATCAGCATTAAAGTAAACTGCAGATAGAACATAAACATAAATCGCAGAAGACAAGCCAAGACAAGAGGACACAAGATGTGGCGCCAGCCAGGGACAAACCCCAATGTGGGGAAACCCTTGATCAATTCTTCTTTTATGTTCTTCAATAGTTCAGCAGAGAAAGAGAGAGAGAGATAGTACATTTACAACAGAAGTCGACACTTTGACTTTCTATATCTATATGAGATCAGTTGAAGACATGTTGCTTCAACTGATTCTCCAAGGTGACTCCTTCACCTATCATAGTGTTGCATCTTGTCCACTTGCTGCACCTCTACGTACTGCCCCATGCTGCACTAATCATGACCATGCTATGCACTTCATGCTGCTGCTCCTGTCACTGCGCTGCTCTTTATCACGGATCTATACCCAATATTGCTGATCTGCACTCAATGATTGCTATGCTGCACTCGTCATACAACATCACTTTGCTGCCCCCATCATGCTGCAACCATCACCATGCTGCATTCTTGTTAAAACATCATACTATGTTCCTGAGCTGCATCATGCTGCTCCACTGCTGAGTTGTTGTGCACAACTTTGCTGCTCTCCATCATCATGTTGCACACATCATTGTTGTTGTCATCATGATGACTGGTTAGGGCACCAAGCACTATTGAAACAGTCCTCCAACAATCATCAAAACAATCCAGGACAACTCTTTGGTTATGTTCTTGATCTAAGCATATATACAAGCCCTCAAATACCTATACACAATCCTTGACTGTGGTGTTGTGGACTGCTGCCTAACACACAGTCTTCCTGTAGCTTCCAGGCATCATAAACCTTACTCCTTGTCCTTCCAACGAGACCCCAACAGATCTGTCCCTTAGTTCCTCTAACTCGGCTCTCCTACAAGAAGAGAACAACTTCATGCAATCACAAAAGGATACCCAAACAATCCTGTCTCTATGACGATGCTGTCACCTACAACAACTCGAAATTTTCTTCTTCTTTCACGCTGTCAACAAGCTTCATTTAGCTGCGTTAGTGTCTATCCTTGGGATGTGTATCATGCATACTCCTAGCTGTGGATTAGACCTCTCTTAACAAGGCCTCCTCTGGTCAGTAGATATGGACTGCTTTAGACTGCATATTAGGACTTCTTTAGCCTGCGTATATGAGCTTCTTTAGTCAACGTATTAGGGCTTCTTCAAGCAGCGTATTAAGGCTCCTCCTTGACTGCATATAAGAGCTTCTTGGATAGCGGATAAGGGCCTCCATTAAGTGTGGATTCAAGCTCTTCTTTCAGCGGATTAGAGCCTTCCTTAAGAGCGAATTAAGGCTCCTCTTTACCTGCATCTAGGGCACCTTCTACTGCGGCTAGGGCATCAGCTACTTAGCTCAGCGTACTCTTAGTGTCTCTCTCCTTCACCAAAAACCCAAAGACATGGAAAGGAGGAGATCACATGAAGAGTGTGTCTCCCAAATGACTTCAAGTCCTCTCCTATTTATACTAAAACGTAGATGATGAATAGACATGACTATTAGGCTTCTGAGCCTACATAAGTTGTTGGCCGACTTGACAATTTGTCTTATAACACAAATAAATTCATAACTCCATGAATACTTGTCAGAATCGGATGATCTTTAGAATAATCCTACACCTCTCGATGAGAGGGATCCAAGAAAAATATCAGCTGCCATAAATAAGATGACCCACATGGAGTTTGGCCTTAGTTGCCAATTTTAACACTCCCTCTCAACTAGGGAGAACTCCATCCGCTGATCCATATGTCTGACTGTACTATCTCTGCCATCAGTGCCCTGCACTGCTCTGCTCTAATTTGATCATCTCTGCTCAGCTCTTCTCTGCTTAGCTTTGCTCTGCTCAGTTCTGCTCAGCTCTACTCAACTCTGCTCTGCTCAGCTCTACACTGCTCTGCTGAACCATGAAGAAGAATAAATCGAGAATGTCTCATACCATCCTCCACTGACCCGAAGTCAATCTGGAGTGTGCACCACTTTCACTGGTCCCATACCAATCCTCTATTGACCCGAAGTCAGTTTCAGAGGGTGTACCACTCTCACTGGTCCCAGATCAATGTAGGTCATCCTAGCATAGGGAGTATGGTAGATACAACGATGCGTCCATCGGTACTACTATGGTCCCTATCCTCATTTCCCTGCTCATTGATCAGATGAGAGGTACTTCCCATGAGTCCTACACTGCATGGGTAAGATGCCTCGACAGGAGAACTAATCATCCTGTCCACAGGAGAACGAATCATCCTGTCTAGTGGATGCCACGTAGAACTAATCATCTTGGTCTACAGGAGAACAAATCATCCTGTTCCACAATTGCCACAGAGAACAAATCATCCTGACCCACAGGAGAATGAATCATCTTGTTCCACAGTTGCCATGGAGAACAAATCATCCTGGCCCACAGGAGAACTAATCATCATGTTCATAGCGCACCACCAAGGGAGGGTGAGTGACCTTGTGGTCATATGTTGCTCCAGTAAGTACCCCAAGCCCCCAGAGCTCCCAGAGCTCAATGTATGCAACATGCATGACCCTTTTACAAGGGACTCTCGACGACTCCAAGTCGTTCGGGAAAATCACAGATTTGATCTTTTCCCCCGGGACTTTGACAAAGTGTAGCGACCTATACATCATCTCACAGCGATGGAGCTTCCTTGCTCATTGACTTACCATATCCCAGATAAGGTAGTATCTGATGTCTATCTACTAGAGCAATCATCGAATACAAAATTCCTCAATAATCGAATCCTACCTCTGGTTGTCACAGAGGATCACAGTGGTATTCATCATGTGTACAAACAACTCACTGAAGAGCTTCCTCAACCAGGCAGCTTCATACGAGATCATACTCGTAGTTATGTATTCGGTCTCGGTGGTGCTTATAACCACAGACTTCTACTTCTTGCTCATCCATGATATCGAAGCAGAATCCAAAGAGAATCAGCACTGAGAAGTGCTCTAGTGTTCCTCTACACTGCCTGCCTAGTCAGCATTCGAATAATCATGCAGTTTCATATTTCCGACAATGTATCTCAATCCATGAGAGATTGTGCCCCGAAGATATCTCAGAAAATTCTTGGCACCAATCCAGTGAGGCTCAACCAAATATGAGCTCACCATGCTAACTGCAAAACATATGTCTGGATGGAAGTTCACCAAGAACATCAACACGAATGAGTTTATGAAACTCAGAGGCATTTCCCAAATTTGGTTCGACATCACTACCATATAACTTCTGAAAGTTAAGATCCTCGAGGTAGTCATAGGCTTGCAGTTTATCATTCCACATCCGGAATCCAACTCCCTCTTACTTCTGCAAATGAGAGGATCTGCACCTGTCAGAAATAGGTCGTCCTCATAAGGTGCGGGTATGAGAGGTCTATCATCCACAACCTTCAGGTAATGGTTTGGATCAGTTTCACACCTAGTGAATCTCAGCTTCATCTGACAGTTATCAATCCTCTCATACTATGCCCGCGGAGTTTTGCTTCAAGCCATAGAGGGCTTTCTTCCACCTGTATACATAAGATTCCCGATCAAGAATCTCAAACTCCTCGGGTTGTTCCAAACCTGTGGACCTGCTACATGAGGGTAATGGTCCCCTTGTAAGATTTTTCTTTGGTACATCTCAGACATGTACTTTCATGCTCTTTTTGAATTCAGGCATCCCAGTCACCATCTGACTCACAGACATTCGGTGCTATGTGTCAATGGACATGGTCCCCAGTGAACTTCCTACAACTTGATACAACCCTGAACTCAAAAACATCTTTGAAAATTCTATTTTCAAACACGTACCTTTCCATCGATGAGTGCCACCCTGAAACCTTTGACTACCATCGCTGAAATAGACACCAGGTTCTTCTTGCGATCAGGTACATAAAAGAGATTCTATAAATGAATTGAGTTACCCTTATTCAATTGAGAGTTAACATTCCCTACACCCTTTTTAGGATAGGTGGCATCAGCTCCAAGTATAATCCCACGATTGTTTCCATCTCTACCAAATTAGAGAGTGCACCCATCTATCCGATGAAGTGCCTTGAAGCACTACAGTCTATAAGCCAGATTCCCACAGAATCTGAAGGAGAGGACCAATACAAGATAACACTTCTTTATCTTATCAGAAACAACATTTGATTCTTCATACATGGGATTCCTTGCTTTCTATGAAGAGTCGGCCATTTCCTTGATGACCTGCATTACCTGTCATTCCTTTGATCATTGAAGATGTCCCTGGAATGATTATTATCATCATCAAGTGATGTGTCCCTGCCATTCGGACACTCCTCCGCATAATGGCCGAACTAGTTATTTGCCTTTCCTTCCACCCTGAGATCCGGTCTTCCAATGAAGTGATCTTTAGGTAGGCCATATTTCGCTGCGCCATTCTGATAATATTCTCTGCTTCGACTTCAGCCTTGGTGAATTTGAAGAGGGATGAGGAATCCACTAATCCTTTTGTCCTTTCCCAACTGTCTTCGGTGATTGCTCTTTCACTCTTGCTTGCGCATTGTCTTCACCTTAGCTCTGATACCATGTTAATTTTAGGTATGTTCTATGCTAGAGCAATTTATTTAATTTTCAAATTTAGCAATCACATCATCATTAAAGCAAACTGCAGATAGATCATAAACATAAATCACAGAAGACAAGCCAAGACAAGAGGACACAAGATGTGGCGTCGGCTAGGGACAAACCCCAATGTGGGGAAACCCTTGATCAATTCTTCTTCTTCAATAGTTCAACAGAGAAAGAGAGAGAGATAGTACATTACAACAAAAGTCAACACTTTGACTTTCTATATCTATATGAGGTCAGTTGAAGACATGTTGCTTCAATTGATTCTCCAAGGTGACTCCTGCACCTATCATAGTATTGCATCTTGTCCACTTGTTGTACCTCTACGTACTGCCCCAATGCTGCACTAATCATGACCATGCTATGGACTTCATGTTGCTGCTCCTGTCACTGAGCTGCTCTTTATCATGGATCTGTACCCAATATTGCTGATCTGCACTCAATGACTGCTAAACTGCACTCATCATACAGCATCACTTTGCTGCCCCCATCATGCTACAACCATCACCATGTTGCATTCTTGTTACAACATCATACTATGTTCCTGAGCTGCATCATGCTGCTCCACTGCTGAGTTGTTGTGCACAACTTTGCTCCTCTCCATCATCATGCTGCACACATCATTGCTGCTGTCATCATGATGACTGGTTAGGGCACCAAGCACTATTGAAACAGTCCTCCAACAGTCATCAAAACAACCTAGGACAACTCTTTGGTTATGTTGTTGATCTGAGCATATATACAAGCCCTCAAATACCCATACACAATCCTTGACTATGGTGTTATGCACTGCGGCCTAACACACAGTCTTCCTGTAGCTTTCAGGCAGCAGAAACCTTACTCCTTGTCCTTCCAACGAGACCCCAACAGATCTGTCCCTTAGTTCCTCTAACTTGGCTCTCCTACAAGAAGAGAACAGCTTCATGCAGTCACAAAAGGATACCCAAACAATCATGTCTCTATGATGGTGCTGTCACCTACAACAACTCGAAATTTTCTTCTTCTTTCACGCTGTCAACAAGCTTCATTTAGATGCATTAGTGTCTATCCTTGGGATGCGTATTATGCATACTCCTAGCTGTGGATTAGGCCTCTCTTAATAGGGCCTCCTTTGGTCAGTGGATATGGACTGCTTTAGACTGCGTATTAGGACTTCTTTAGCCTACGTATATGAGCTTCTTTAGTCAACGTATTAGGGCTTCTTCAGGCAGCGTATTAACGCTCCTCCTTGACTGCGTATAAGAGCTTCTTGGACAACGGATAAGGGCCTCCATTAAGTGTGGATTAAAGCTCTTCTTTTAGCGGATTAAAGCCTTCCATAAGAGCGGATTAAGGCTCCTCTTTACCTGCAGCTAGGGCACCTTCTACTGCCGCTAGGGCATCAGCTACTTAGCTCAGCATACTCTTAGTGTCTCTCTCCTTCACCAAAAACCCAAAGACGTGGAAAGGAGGAGATCACATGAAGAGTGTGTCTCCCAAATGACTTCAAGTCCTCTCCTATTTATACTAAAATGTAGATGATGAATAGACATGACTATTGGGCTTTTGGGCCTACATAAGTTGCTGGCCGACTTGACAATTTGTCTTATAACACAAATAAATTCATAACTCCATGAATACTTGTCGAAATCGGATGATCTTTAGATCAATCCTACACCTCTCGATGAGAGGGATCCAAGAAAAATATCAGCTACCATAAATAAGATGACCCACATGGAGTTTGGCCCTAGTTGCCAATTTTAACACTCCCTCTCAACTAGGGAGAACTCCATCCGCTGATCCACATGTCCAACTGTACTATCTCTGCCATTAGTTCCCTGCACTGCTCTGCTTTGCTTTGCTCAGCTCTGCTCAACTTTTCTCAACTCTGCTTTGCTCAGTTCTGCTCAGCTCTGCTCTGCACAGCTCTACTATGCTCTGCTGAACCATGAAGAAGAAGAATAAATCGAGAATGTCTTATACCATCCTCCACTGACCCGAAGTCAGTCTGAAGTGTGTACCAATTTCACTAGCCCCAAACCAGTCCTCTACTGACCCGAAGTCAATTTCAGAGGGTGTACCACTCTCACTGGTCCCAAACCAGTATCATTGATCCCAAATCAATGTAGGTCATCCTAGCATAGGGAGTACGATAGATACAACGATGTGTCCATCGGTACTACTACGGTCCCTATCCTCATTTCCCTGCTCATTGATAAGATGAGAGGTACTTCCCATGAGACGCAGACTGCATGGGTAGGATGCCTCGACAGGAGAACTAATCATCCTGTCCACAGGAGAACGAATCATCCTGTCCAGTGGATGCCACGTAGACCTAATCATCCTGGTCTACAGGAGAACAAATCTTCCTGTTCCATAATCGCCACGGGGAACAAATCATCCTAGCCCACAGGAGAATGAATCATCATGTTCCACAGTTGCCACGGAGAACGAATCATCTTGGCTCACAGGAGAACTAATCATCCTGGTCTACAGGAGAACAAATCATCCTGTTCCACAATCGCCACGAAGAATAAATCATCCTAGCCCACAGGAGAATGAATCATCATGTTCCACAGTTGCCACAAAGAACGAATCATCCTGGCCCACAGGAGAGCTAATATCCTGTTCATAGTGCACCACCAAGGGAGGGTGAGTCACCATGTGGTCGTATGTTGCTCCAATAAGTACCCCAAGCCCCCAGAGCTCAATGTATGCAACATGGAGGACCCTTTTACAAGGGACTCTCGACAACTCCAAGTCGTTCGGGAAAATCACAAATTTGATTTTTTCCCCTGGGACTTTGACAAAGTGTAGCAACCTATACATCATCTCACAGCGATGGAGCTTTCTTGCTCATTGACTTACCATATCCCAAATAAGGTAGTATCTGATGTCTATCTGCTAGAGCAATCATCAAATATGGGATTCCTCAATAATCGAACCCTACCTCTGGTTGTCACAGAGGATCACAGCGGTATTCATCATGTGTACAAACAGCTCACTGAAGAGCTTCCTCAAACAGGCAGCTTCATACGAGATCATACTCTAGTTATGTATTCGATCTCGGCGGTGCTTATAACAACAAACTTCTGCTTCCTGCTCATCCATGATATCGAAGCAGAATCTAAAGAGAATCAGCACTCAGAAGTGCTCTAGTGTTCCTCTACACTGCCTGCCCAGTCAGCATTCGAATAATCATGCAGTTTCATATTTCCAACAGTGTATCTCAATCCATGATAGATTGTGCCCCGAAGATATCTAAGAAGATTCTTGGCACCAATCCAGTGAGGCTCAACCAAATATGAGCTCACCATGCTAACTGCAAAACATATGTCCAGATGGAAGTTCACCAAGAACATCAACACGAATGAGTTTATGAAACTCAGAGGCATTTCCCAAATCTGGTCCGACATCACTACCATATAACTTCTGAAAGTTAAGGTCCTTGAGGTAGTCACAGGCTTGCAGTTTATCATTCCACATCCGAAATCCAACTCCCTCTTACTTCTGCAAATGAGAGGGTTTGCACCTGTCAGAAATAGGTCGTCCTCATAAGGTGCCAGTATGAAAGGTCTATCATCCACAACCTTCGGGTAATGGTTTGGATCAGTTTCACTCCTAGTGAATTTCAGCTTCATTTGATAGTTATCAATCCTCTCATACTATGCCCCGGGAGTTTTGCTTCAAGCCATAGAGGGATTTCTTCCACCTGTATACATGAGATTCCCAATCAAGAATCTCAAACTCCTCGGGTTGTTCCAAACCTGTGGACCTGCTACATAAGGGGAATGGTCCCTTTGTAAGATTTTTCTTTGGTACATCTCAGACATGTACTTTCATGCTCTTTTTGAATTCAGGCATCCTAGTCACCATCTGACTCACAGACCTTCGGTGTTGTGTCAATGGACATGGTCCCCAGTGGACTTCCTGCAACTTGATACAACCCTGAACTCAAAAACATCTTTGAAAATTCTACTTTCAAACAAGTACCTTTCCATCGATGAGTGTCACCCTAAAACCTTTGACTTCCATTGTTGAAATGGACACCAGGTTCTTCTTGTGATCAGGTACATAAAAGAAATTCTGTAAATGAATCGAGTTACCCTTATTCAATTGAGAGTTAACATTCCCTACACCCTTTTCAAGATAGGTGGCATCGGCTCCAAGTATAATCCCACGATTGTTTCCATCTCTACCAAATTAGAGAGTGCACCCATCTATCCGATGAAGTGCCTTGAAGAACTACAGTCTATAAGCCAAATTCCCACAAAATCTGAAGGAGAGGGCCAATACAAGATAACACTTCTTTATCTTATCAAAAACAACATTTGATTCTTCATACCTGGGGTTCCTTGCTTTCTATGAAGAGTCGACCATTTCCTTGATGACCTGCATTACCTGTCATTCCTATGATCATTGAAGATGTCCCTGGAATGATTATTATCATCATCAAGTGATGTGTCTCTGCCATTCAGACACTCCTTCGCATAATGACCAAACTAGTTATCTGCCTTTCCTTCCACCCTGAGATCCGGTCTTCCAATGAAGTGATCTTTAGGTGGGCCATATTTCCTTGTGCCATTCTGATAATATTCTCTGCATCGACTTCACCCTTGGTGAATTTGAAGAGGGATGAGGAATCCACTAATCCTTTTGTCCTTTCCTAACTGTCTTTGGTGATTTCTCTTTCACTCTTGCTTGCACATTGTCTTCACCTCAGCTCTGATACCATGTTAATTTTAGGCATGCTCTATGCTAGAGAAATTTATTTAATTTTCAGAGTTAGCAATCACATCAGCATTAAAATAAACTGCAGATAGAACATAAACATAAATCACAGAAGACAAGCCAAGACAAGAGGACACATGATGTGGCACCAGCTAGGGACAAACCCCAATGTGGGGAAACCCTTGATCAATTCTTCTTTTATGTTCTTCAATAGTTCAGCAGAGAAAGAGAGAGAGATAGTACATTTACAACAGAAGTCAACACTTTGACTTTCTATATTTATATGAGATCAGTTGAAGACATGTTGCTTCAACTGATTCTCCAAGGTGACTCCTTCACCTATCATAGTGTTGCATCTTGTCCACTTGTTGCACCTCTACGTACTGCCCCATGCTGCACTAATCATGACCATGCTATGCACTTCATGTTGTTGCTCCCGTCACTGAGCTGCTCAAATTATTGCGCTGCTCTTTATCACGGATCTGTACCCAATATCGCTGATCTGCACTCAATGACTGCTATATTGCACTCATCATACAGCATCACTTTGCTGCCCCCATCACGATGCAACCATCACTATGCTGCATTCTTGTTACAACATCATATTATGTTCTTGAGTTGAAGAATACATATCAGAGATGCAACAAAGTGTCGGAAGAGGCAATGCAGAGCCTAAGAGGGTTGACGCAGAGGCTAAGGAGGCCAGCGCAAAGGACACAGAAAGCCGCAGAGGCTGATGCAGAAAATGCAGAGGACTGTAGAGGCTAACGTTGGGCTGAAGAGGCTGCACTGAGGAGGTTCTATGAGGCAGACTAAAAGCAAATCAATCGAGAGAGGGTGACGCAGTTCCAGAGGAGTGCTTGGAGCAGTTTTTGCTGTCCAGCACAAGGAACAGCCCTAGTCACTGTGGGCTTGTTTATTTGGTTGCTGATTTGCCGGAATATATCTCTCCGAAGAGAGGTACTACTGCCGAGGATATTCTCTGAAGGGTGAGCCATTTCTGGCACGCTAGTTGTATACAGAAATTTGCTTAATATAAAACTCTCATATATGTTGCATCGGTTTTCCTGCATTGGGTTTTTCCAAGGACGATTGTCCAAAAATAATAGTGTCCCTTGTGTTGTCTCAATTTATTTCAGTTGTTGATCTATATATTTGTGAAGGTTGTAATTATGTCTACTTCGATGTTTATGTTATTAAATAACTTGTTAATGTAAAGAACAACTAGGAGATAGTAAACCAGATATTGCAGTAGGGGTTTTTGATGTGTTGGATTCAAAAAATTTCACATCATCGACTACCAGGTGCAGAAACTTTATCTTTGGGTATTGTTACTGTTGTATAAATTTTGGACATAAAGCTATAAATTCTAGAGCTGATGTCAAAATAAATGAACTAAGGAATTCTAAAAGAAGTGAGGCTAACAATAGATTTGCAAACATCAAAACAATCATGAATCTGGACAAAAACCCATTTGCCCCTCTTTGATATCTCTGAGTGTTTCTATTGTCACAATTTTGGGCATAAGTGATATGAATGTTAGCTTAAAAACAATAGATCACAATCTCATAACAATTGCAGAATAGATGAATGTATGCAATGGAGAAAGAAGAAAGATGATAACTGTGGTCCAGTTTTGTATGCTCAAGATCAAAACAATAAATTGAATGTGGACAGTGGTTGCTCTAGACATATGACAAGAGATAGAAGCAAGTTTGTATCCCTAGACGAAAATAAAATTGGAAATGTCACATTCAGAAATGATGAAGTAGGAAGAATTAGAGGAAAGGGTATAGTCAGTCTAAATAATGGAAGAGGAAAGGCTCAAAATGTACTGTTTGCAGATGGTTTGAAACATAATTTGTTGTGTAAGTCAGATGTGTGATAGAGGTTGTGATGTTCTCTTCAGAGCTCAAGATTGTGAAATCGGGTCAACAACTACTGGAAAGGTTTTGGCTAAAGGAGTTCGAACAAAGAATAATGTATATATTTTGAAGGAAGATAATGAAGAATGTTACATCAGAAAACAAGATGAGTCTTGGCTATGGCATAAGAGATTGGAGCATCTCAATTTTGATCACCTCATCAGGCTTAGTAAGAAGAGAGTAGTTAGAGATCTATCAAAGAGATAGAAACCTCAAAACTCTATTTTTAAGTCTTGACAAATGGGCAAACATACTCAAAATTCATTCAAGGTCACGGATAAGTTATCAAGTAGCAAGCCTTTATAGTTAGTACATATGGATTTGTGTGGTCCTTCTAGAACAAACGCAATAGTAGGAGAAAAATATTTCATGCTGGTAATTCATGACTATTCTAGATTGACATGGGTAGCATTCCTTAGAAATAAGTCGGAAGCATCTGAGAAGTTCAAAATATTCAAGCCACTAGTAGAAAATCAAACAGGGTGCAAGATAAAGTGTATAAGGTCAATCAGAGGAGGTGAATTTATTTCAGATGAGTTTGCATACTTTTGTGATGAACTTGGCATAAAAAGGCAATATACAATCGCAGACACACCACAGCAGAATGGAGTTGTAGAGAGACAGAACAGATCTGTTCAACAAATGGCTAGAGCCATGATGCAAGAGAGAAACATTCCTCAAACCTATTGAGCAGAAGAAGTACACACAACAGTGCATGTTCTCAATAAGGCACAACTCAAACCAAATTGTGACAAGACACCATATGAATTGTGGCATGATAAGCCAACTTCAATCAAACATTTTAAAGTGTTCAGAAGCAAATGCTATATCAAAAATAATTATGAAAAGTTACGAAAGTTTGATGCTCGTTCAGAGGAAGGAATATTTTTGAGATATTCGTCAAAAATTAAGGGATACAGATGTTATAATAAACAACTGCATAAGATTGTGGATTGCAAAGATTTTATAAAGAGTTCTCTGATAAGAACAAGAACACAAGTTTTATCAATCCTCCAGATCATCACCACGACAATGAAGAAAATGAAGTACAGGATGAAGATTCAGAAAAGACAAAGACTCATTCAAAATGTCCCTCAAGGCATGTACAAAAGAATCACCCTGACAGTCATATTATTGGAGATAAAAGTGAAGGATTTGAAATAAGGAGGCAACTTGCAGAGAAAACAGACCAGGCGCATATTGCTATGCTCTCATTGATTGAACCAAGGAACTTTGATGAAGCAAGTAAATACAAAAATTGGATAGATCCTATGAACGAGGAGTTAGATTAAATAGAAAAGAACAAGACTTGGGAACTAACACCAAGACCCGCGGGAAAGAATGTCATTGGTACAAAATGGGTGTTCAAAAACAAGATGAATGAACATAGACAAATTGTTAGAAACAATGCCAAACTTGTATGCAAGGGTTACTCACAAGTAAAAGGTCTTGACTATGAAAAACTTTTGCACCAGTGGCAAGATTGGAGGCAATCAAAAATTTTTTGGCCTTTGCTTGTTATAATGATTTCGAATTGTACCAAATGGATGTGAATTCTACTTTCCTGCATGGAGAACTTGAGGAAGGAGTCTATACGGAACAACTTGTGGGATTTTTATTATCAGATAATCGTAACTATGTTTGCAGGTTAAAGAAGGCATTGTATGGTCTTAAATAGGCACCACGGGCATGGTACTCTAGGATGGACAAGTATCTTCAAAAACGGGGTTTCAAGAGAGGAGGAGCTGATACTAATTTGTACATAAAGGCTAATGGAGATGAATTACTAATTGTGGTTGTGTATGTGGACGATACTATGTTTGGAAGCAATAAAGATCATCTAGTAAAATGGTTTGCTGAAGAGATGAAGTCTGAGTTCAAGATGTCAATGATTAGAGAACTTACCTTTTACCTAGGGATGCAAATCCTACAAAAGTCAGGAGGCATATTCATTTCTCAAGAGAAATACCTAAAAGATATATTGAAAATTTTCCAAATGGAAGATTGTAAACTTGTTTCAACCCCCATTGCAATTGGATGCAAGTTATGTGCAGATGATGAATCACCTGATGTTGATCAGAAGCTTTACAGATCTATGATAGGGATTTTTCTATGCCTAACAGCATCTAGATCAAATATAATGTTGGCAGCCAGATTAGTGGTAAGATATCAATCAACACCTATACAAAGTCATCTACTAGCAACAAAAAAGATATTCAGACACTTGAAAGGGACTATAGGCTATGGTCTATGGTATCCAAAAGGAAAGAACTTTACATTCACAACATACACAGATGCAGAGTAGCTAGTTGTGTGGATGACAGGAAAAGTACGAGTGATGATGCATTCTACTTAGGAGAATCACTGGTTGCATGGTCAACCAAAAAGCAATCATCAGTATCTCTATCTACAACAGAAGTCTAATACATAACAGTTGATGCTTGTTGCACACAAGTGTTGTGGATGAAATAAACTCTACAAGATATGAATGTAACTTTCAGTGAACCTATATCTATTAAGTGTGACGATACAAGTGCAATAAGTATTTCGAAAAATCAAGTGTTTCACTCAAAGACTAAACATAGACCCATAAAGTACCACTTCCTCAGAGAAGAAGTGGTTGAGCAAACAGTTAAGATGGAATACATACTGTGAAAATTTGGATGCTCACATTTCTACTGCAGCGACTGATTATGTTTCTTCTATTTATTAATTACTGAACAAAATTATTTATTCCTACAGTAAACATCGAAATTAATACACTGCAGCCTTCACCATTTAAATAAAATATAGAAACAAGAAATAAATGCAACACACCTACACAATTATTTTTGGACAAATGTCCTCGGAAAAACCCACTGTGGGAAAACCGGTGCAGCAACTGAGGGCTTTATTATTAAGCAGTAGTAATTCTGAGTACAATTTGTTGGATGCCCAACTAGCTATCCTATACAGAGAGAAATTGGACAAAACAAGTAGTGATATGCTCTCACCCTGTCACTAGAAGAATGTGACTCTGATCTCTTTGGAATAAATGCTCTGTGTCCCTTCTGCGTCAGCTTCTGTGCAAAACTGCGTCAACCCCACGCAGTCTCTGTGTCACCTCTACTGGGGATTGCGTTGCTCCTCCTTCTGACCCTCTGCTAGCTAGAAACTTCAATTTCCAGCCTCCCAGTCTCACACCCCGGCTCCCGACTTCTGAAACTTGATTTCCTCAGCCGGAATTCGATCTCCCTCTAAGCTTTGCGCTGCCACTGCATCAACACTGCGTGGGCCAGCGTCAGCCTCTCTCTGGACATCATTCTCTCCTCTCTGCCTTGTACTCTTCAGCCTATGAAAACTCCTCACCGGATACATTCCTTGCCCCACTGCAAAATATCACTTCAAAATTCTCTCCGGCAGCTGCTCTACTTCAGAAAATCGAACTTTTGATCTTCACTCGATATGTCCTCCAAGTGCCCATCGATGTCCTTCTTATAATCCTTCAGTTGAGAACCAACAGCCCAAATTAGATTCTAATCAATGGCTCAGATCGTTTGGACTCGATCTTTGTCTTTTTCTAGAAGTTTCACCCACAGTTTAGATTAATACCCATTAATTATTTTAATTTCCTAAGTTTAGACTTAGGGAGCCATTAAAAATAATTAATTATTTTAATAAAATTGTCTCTGGGTAGAATTTCCCAAAACGATTTCTGGGTATTGGAAAATGCATGTGTCTAAGTCTCCTTGCAAATTTTGAGACTTAGAGCATATCCGATGCTACCAGAAATCAACACATACCCACAAAAGAACAGATAGCATATACATTTACTAAGCCACTTGCTAGAGAACCATTTGAAAATATGAGGAACAAATTAGGGATAGTCCCTTCAGACTCTTCTCACTAGTTTGACTTCAAAAGAGGAACCTCAAATATTATAGAGAATATGGAAAGGAATGCACTGTGTAAGTGGGAGACTCTATAGGAGCAACAAGGAATAAAGAAGAGGAGCAATAAGCATATGATTGTGTCAAAGTTTTAAAGCAGTCAAGAAACAGCAAGAACAAAGGATCATCCTATAAATGCAGTTTCAAGCCATCTTCTTTATGAAAAGACAACATCAATCAAGTTTATCATTCAGAGGTTGATCCTTTGAATCAAAAATTTTATGCAACAATATATATATATATATATAGATAAGCATTCTCAAATGTACAAAGTCTAGTGAAACATTTGCATATCTAGTCAAAACATGTTGAAGATGACCCTAGCTCAATGTATATTTGCATCATTAGAATTTCTCAAAATTTTTCAACCTCTGATGAATTTGAATACATGTGTCCTGTGCATCAAAGTATATTATGTTAACTCATGTATTCAGTTGATAACCTCTGAACCATGAAGAAAGAAAACCCTGAGATCTCTTCAAATATACAAAGTGAAAGCAAATGTGTTGCCATCAAACCTAGAGGAGCAGATCCTATACATCTTTATGTCTGGTTTCTAGAAGCTTTCATCATGAAGCACAATGAGATCGACATCTAAACCATATTATTTGCAAGTTCCAAATGAAGACATATATATGCAGGTGTTAGTTTCATATAGAAGACATCTAGTCCAACAACTAAACTATCACACTATTGGTGTACAGGATCATTTTACACAAATATCAATCAAGAAATCAAATTGGTTCTATCATTGCAAAAGAATGCTACTGAAGAAAACTATGAAATTGTTTCTATGATCAAAAGGCTAGCATTTTGTTGATTTCTAGTAGCATCGGATGTGCTCTAAGTCTCAAATTTTGTAGGGAGGCTTAGGCACATGTATTCCAAAGAACTTAGAATGCGTTTTGGGAAATTCCACTCGGAGACAGTTTTATTAAAATAATTAATTATTTTTAATAGGACTCTAAGTCTAAACTTAGGAAAATAAAATAATTAAAGGGTATTAATATAAATTGTGGGTGTAACTTCTAGAAGAAGACAAGGATCAAGCAGAAATGATCTTAGCCATTGATTAGCTTCTAATCTGGGTCGTTGGATGCCAATGAGGAAATTATTTAAGGAGACTTGAGGGTCAATTGGAAATACACAGAAAGTGGGTTCAAAAGTTCGATTTTTTGAAGCAAAGCAGCTGCCAGGAAAATATCGATAGTGAGCTTGTGCAATGAGGGGTAGGGATAATTTGGTTGGAGAGTCTTCTCCTAAACCAAGATACGTAGCAGAGAGGCAGAGAGACACTAGAAGGAGGCAGCGCAGTACCCAATGTTAATTTGAGGTAACATCGGATGTGCTCTAGCCACAAAAATTGGTGGAGAGGCTAAAGCACATGAGATCTCCAATACCCAAAAAAGGTTTGGGCAGATTCTAAACAGTTTGGGAGATATTAAAATAATTAATATTTTTAATGGAGTCCCTAAGTCTAAACTTAGGGAAAATAAAATATTAATGTGAATTAATATAAAACTGTGTTAGAATGGTCCAAAAGTCATGGATCAAGCCAAATCTAATCTTAGCTGTTGATTAGAGACTTAATCTCAGCCGTTGATCTGTCAACGAGAAAAGTATAAGAGAAGTCTTGAGGGTCACTTGGAGAACACACCAAGAGAGCAAGATTTCGACTTTTTGGGGTTGGGTTTGCTGAGAAAATTGAAAGAGTGATCTGGCGTTGCAGCTGAGGGGCAGCGAATCCAGAAGCAGAGAGGCAGAGATAGTGTCAGGAGGATCAGCGCAGCAGCCGGAAAAGCTGATGCAGAGGGCAGAAGCCAGAACTATTGGGAACAGTCGAAACTGTCTGGAACTACGGAAACTGCCGAGAAAGTTGGGAAAGTTGACATAGAGGGCAGAAGCTGGAATAGCCGAAACTGTCGAGAACTGTCGGAACAGCCGGGAAAGCCACGAAAGTTGATGTAGAGGGCAGACGCTGGAACTGTCAGGAACAGCTGGAACTGTCGGGAACAGCTGGAACTGCCAGAATAGCCGGGAAAGCTGACGCAGAGGGCAAAAGCAGGAACTATTGGGAACAACCGGAACTGTCGGGAACAGCTGGAACAGCAGGAAAAGCTGACGCAAAGAGCACAAGCCGGAACTGCCGGGAACAACAGGAACTGCTGGGAACTGCCAGAACTGTCGAGAAAGCTGACGCAAAGGGCAGAAGCCGGAACTGCCGGGAACAACCAAAACTGTCGGGAACTACCGAAACTGCTAGGAATTGCCGAAATTGTCAGGAAAGCTGACACAGAGGGCATAAGAGGCTGACGCAGTCCCTAGAGGCTAACACAGGGGTTTTTCGTGGGGCAAATTAGAGCTGAACTGCCGGAGTGTTTATCTGGGGTTTCAGCCGGAGCATCTGTATCGGTTTTCCCGTATTTGGTTTTTCCGAGGACATTAGTCCAAAAATAATGGTGTCATTTGTGTGCTTGTTTCTATTTCCTTCAGTTGATGATCTGTGATGTGTTGAGCATGTACTTGTGTTTATTTTCAGTATTTACATGGTAAATAACTTGTTAATTAATCAGAACAAGTAAGAAGGAATAAATCAGAAAGTACATGGAGGGTTTCTAACTATTCGACTTAGAAACTTCAACATGGTATTAGAGGGTGGTTGCATATCACTGGAGAACTGAGGACATCAGCCGAGCAGAGCAGCAGCTGCAGAAAACAGTTGTCCCGAGTGACAGAAGTTGTTCCTAGCAGAGTAGCAGCAAGGAAGGGGTGACACAGTGCCTGCATCATCAAGATTGAACCTTCAGTTTACTGGGGTTTAGGAGGCTATGGGTAAGTTGCAGAGTGAAGCTGGTGGGGTACTGTAGTCAGAACAGTACCTAACAAGGCAAGGCCAAGGAGGAGGGAGTTTCTACCGAGGATTTCTAGCCAAGAAATCCAGACCAGTGGTGCAGTTGCACTAGCGATTGGAGTGGGGGCATCTCGACATTGGCAAAAGGGTTTCCAAGAGGAAAATCAAGGCTCAGAGGGAGTCACATCGAGAACTTCCAGGAGGGAAGTACAGGAGCAACGACATGGCACTACACGGAGTAAGAGACCAAGACAGACTGGACGGAGCCTCAAACTTCATAGTCTGGAAGGCTAGAATCTTATTTGTACTTGATATAAATCGTGTCAAGCACTTCGCCTTGAAGACGATAGCGGTCCTAGTTGACCCAGCTAATAACGACAGGTATGAGGATGCAATGGCGAGGGCTAAGAGTATCATCACTGACGGGGTCAAGGATCATATAGTACCACATATTGCCGAGAAGAACACGGCATAGGAGATGTGGGAGGCTCTGACAAAATTGTATCAGCATACTTCCGTGCAGAGGAAGATGCTCCTAGAAAATCAGCTGCAATCATACTAGATGCAGAAGGTAGAACAGATCGACACCTTCCTCGGTCGATTGAAGGAGATCCGGGATTAGCTGACTTCTATAGTGGCCACGCCAAATCCAAAGTTGATGGTGAGAACAACCCTAAGCACAGTCTCAGAACACTGGGAGGTGTTTGTGTTAAAATTGGCAACTAGGGCCAAACTCCATGTGGGTCATCTTATTCATGGCTGATAATATTTTTATTAGATTCCTCTCGTCAAGAGGTGTAGGATTGATCTAAAGATCATCCGATTCCGATAAGTATTTATGGAGATATGAATTTATTTTGATTATGGAAAAATTATCAAGCCGACCAGCAACTCATGTAGGCTCAGAAGCCCAACAATCGCATCTATTCAATCATCAACAGTTGTGTATAAATACAGGAGGTCTTTTCCTCATTTGGACTCACTCATCTCATCACATCTCTCTCTCTCTCTCTCTCTCCTACACAGAAAAGAAGCTCTTCTCCTACTGCGCGGAAAGAGACTCTTCTCTCACACGTGGAAGGAAGGACGCAGATTTAGGGCTGCAACTGCAGAACCAAAGTTTGACCAGCGTTGACCATCAGTCTGCCACTCCGAACTGCGTTGTAGGTGAATCTGGATCTCCTCTGAAGGCCGCATTTTTTGGTAAAGGAATCAAGTCGATCCAACAATCAGTTTGCAAGATATTGTTTGCCCTAGTTTGGCTGATCTAGGGTTTGTTGCTGCTGATGTAAATCAGATTTATGTACTATTTCTCTCTGCTGAATTATTGAAGATAAAGGAAGATTTGATCAAAGGGTTTCCCCACATTGGGGTTTGTCCCTGGCTAGCCGCCACATCTTGTGTCTCTTGTCTTGGCTTGTTTTCTGTCGATCATTTAATGTTCTATCTGCACTTTACTTTATGTACATGCGATTGCTAATCTATGGATAATAATAAGAAAGATAAGTAAACTGCTCTAAGCATAGAACATACCATAAATTAACATGGTATCGGAGCTAAGGTGAAGACAAAGCCGGAGCAAGAGCAAGAGCAATCACCGAAGAGAAGATTAGCAAGGCTATCCTAAGAGAACTATGGGGTCCTCAACACTCTTCCCTGCCGAAGACAAGCTCCATGAGAAAGTTGACTATCACGGATGGAAGATGTCTCTCAATCTAACCTTAGAAGATCAAGGAGTGTTAGAGCATGTGAGAGGCAATATTGTTGAGCCTCCATCAAATGCACCCGTTGCTGCCAGGAACAAATGGAAAATCGGCGAAGTCAAAACAAAGAAGATTACCCGGGACTCTATCGACAAGCGCTTGGTGGCCTACATCTCCAACCTGAACACCTCCAAGGAAATCTACGATAGATTGGTGAGTTTATTTAAAGTTATAATGCAAATCAAGTCTTGTTTCTTAGAAATAAGCTGAAGAAAATTAAGAAGGGCAAAGATGAGAGTATGCAAGCATACTTCTTAAGAATCACCGAAATCAGGGACGATCTCCTATCTATTGGGGAGACTATTACTGATAGGGAAATGGCACTCACGACTCTTGGAGAATTACCATCCGAATGGTACGTGTTCAGGACTACTCTTCTGAACAATAATGTAATTCCTGGTTTCGAGGAATTAATGGCAAGATGCATTCAAGAAGAAACAAGGATAGAAGAGCAAGAAATGCCCATGCCTAAAGGTCCTCCTGCCGCCTTTTATTCTCATGCTAAGAAAAGAAATAATTCCAGGACTAAATAAAAAAGAAAGGCTGGACCTAAGGGTGGAAGAAAAGGACGATGTTACATTTGCGATAAAGCAAGTCACTATGCAAGGGAGTGCCCTAATAGAAGGGACTCACACCGGGACGATGATCAAAATCCCTCTCATGGCAATTAAAGGAATGGCAAATCTAATAGCAGAGGTAAAAGGAGTGCTGGAAATCAAGGAAGAGGACAACCATTCAAGAAGGCTATAAATTCCAGGTATGAATCTAACACTGTTGACAATAAGCAGGATGACTATTATCTACCCGCTGCTCTATCTACCTCTGCTCCTTCGGACTCAATGGGAATTTGGCTCATTGATAGTGGTGCCTCAAGGCACTTCACTGGTTACAAAGAAGTTCTCCATAATCTGATAGAGAAAGAAACTAACCTGGAAATTGTCCTTGGAGATAATATGAAATATCTTGTGAAAGGTGTAGGCAATGTCTCTCTTAAATTGAATCAAGGTAATACGATCCACTTACAGGATGTATTATATGTACCTGACCTCAAAAAGAACCTGGTGTCCATCTCAGCAATGTAAGACAAAGGCTACAAGGTGACCTTCAGCGATGGCAAGGTACGTATATGGAAAAATAATGTTAAAGATGCCTTCACTCTTGGGTTTCGAGTTAATTCATTATATCAGGTCGAAGGAAGTCCGCTAGGTGTCATGTCTTGTGACACATCTCAAGCCTTTATCGAGAATCAAACCAAAAAGAAGATCAAGGTCTTAAGGATTGATAATGGGACTAAATAAGAATCTGACGAGTTTCATGGCTTTTGTAAAGAGGCTGGCATCAATATGGAGACTACTACACCATATACTCCTGAACAGAATGGTGTGGTGGAATGGAAGAACCGTACGATTGTGGAAGTTGTCTGTGCCATGCTCCATGATCAAAGACTTCCGAAGTTTCTATGAGTCGAAGCTGCAAACACTGCCGTATGCACAAAACCGATGCCCTCATCAAGCATTGGGTTCCAAGACTCCTGAAGAAATGTTCACCAGTAAGAAACCTGACGTATCTCATTTTAGAATTTTTGGAAGCCCTGTATATTTTCATGTGCTGAAAGAGAAAAGGAATAAACTGGGTGCATCTGGAAAGAAAATAATCTTCGTGTGCTATGGTGAAAATACTAAGGGCTATAAAATCTATGTAACCAGTCAAAGGGAAGTCGTGATTAGTCATGATGTCACCTTTGACAAAGATATGGCTCTCAGCAAGGTGGACAATCTTCTGACTTCGAGAAGCTCTCAAGAAGCCGACACCAGGGAACTGAAAGAAAAGGATGATGAAACAATTCCTGATGTGGAAGAATCCATGGATCCTATTGATCCACCTGAGCCTTCCTCTTCTAGGAAAAGGCCCTCTTGGCGTAGGGGGATACTCGATGATGCTAAAGGACACACTGCACCCCGAGGAACCTTCCGTGAAAGTAAGAAACCCAACAGGTATCAAGGATACCTGACCATCATGAGCACGATCATACAAAATGAGCCTTCATCA
>APFE031209051.1:51879-99028 GCA_000404065.3 Pinus taeda
ACAAACAATTCTTTAAACACAATGAAAACAAAAAAAAAATGGTGCCCATATGAAGTTTTTCAACAAAAAAAAATTAAAAACATAGAAAAACATTGTTTTGAAACAATGAAAACTAAAAAAAATCAACCTACATACCGTTTCTACGGTGAAAATGGCGATCTTCTCTCGAAATAGTGAGTGTAGACCCTTCGAATCGGCAAGATCGCCCTCCAAACCCTCTCTCCCAGCTCT
Organism: Pinus taeda; assembly: GCA_000404065.3. Taxonomy (NCBI): domain Eukaryota; kingdom Viridiplantae; phylum Streptophyta; class Pinopsida; order Pinales; family Pinaceae; genus Pinus; species Pinus taeda. Next base: position 52,111 of record APFE031209051.1, read on the forward strand.
TCTTCTCTTCCTCCGCGCGCTGTTGTCCAAATGGGCAAAAAAAAAAATCGATTTTCCCATATAAAACCCGCTGCCCGCGCCCCTGCCGCTTTTAACCCAAAAAAACGCGCTTTTTTCGAAAAAAGCGGCAAAAAAAAATTTCGGTGCTTTTTTCCAATAAAACGCACATTTAACGCGCCTTCTGGAAAAAAGCGCGATTTTTTGAAAAAAGCGCGTTTTACAAGCGCTTTTCACAACACTGGTGAATACAGAAGAAGAGAGGCAGAGAGATTGTTGGGAGGATCAGCATAGCAGCCGGGAAAGCTGACGCAGAGGGCAAAAGCCGGAACTGCCTGGAACAACCGGAATTGTCGGGAACTGCCAGAACAGCCGCAAAAGCTTACGCGAAGGGCAAAAGCCGAAACTGCAGGGAACAGCCGGAACTGTCAGGAACTGTCGAACAGCCGGGAAATTTGACGCAGAGGGCAAAAGCCGGAACTGCTGGGAACAGCCAGAACTGCCAGAACAGCCGGGAAAGCTGACGCAAAGGGCAGAAGCCGGAACTGCCAGGAATTGCTAGGAAAGCTGACGCAGAGGGAAGAAGCTAGAACTGTCGGGAAAGCTGACGCAGAGGGAAGAAGCCAGAACTGCTAGGAACTGTCAAAACTGTCAGGAAAGCTAACGCAGAGGGCTGAACTCGAAACTGCTAGGAATAGCCGGAACTGCCGGGAACTGCCGGAATTGCTGAGAACTGCTGGAATTGTCGGGAAAGCTGACACAAAGGGCAAAATAGGCTAACGCAGTGCCTAGAGGCTAACGTTGGGGTTTTTCGTGGAGCAGATTGGAGCTGAAGAGCTACCAGAGTGTTTATCCGGGGTTTCAACTGGAGCATCTGCCTCTGAAGGAGAGGTACTACTGCCGAGATTTTTCTCTGTTAGGTGAGCCGGATTTGGCACCCAGATTGTATTCTGAAACTGCTTAATAAATCAAACCCTCAGATAGCTGCAACGGTTTTCCCACATTGGATTTTTCCGAGAGATTAGCCAAAAAATAACGGTATCACTTGTGTGCTTGTTTCTGTTTCCTTCAGTTGATGATCTGTAATGTGTTGAGCATGTACCTGTGTTTATTTTCAGTATCTACATGGTAGATAACTTGTTAAATAATCAGAACAAGTATGAAGGTATAAATCAGAAAGTACATGGAGGGTTTCTAATTGTTAGACTTAGAAACTTCAACACCCAGGAGGGGTTGACGCTGACCCAGAAGGGCTCATGCAGACGCAGTGCATTCTTCCCAGCAGAAGTCCAAAAATTTGTCGGGGTTTCACGTCTGAGCCGGGAGGGTTGACGTCAGAGCTTCAGGAGATAAAATCGTCCCAGCGCAGAGCTAACGCAGAGCCTTAGAGGCTGACGCAGGCCCACGCAGGGGCTGCGCAGAAATAGCTGGGGACACGTTGGTTCAGCTGCCGGATCAGCGAGGACTTGCCAGGTAGAGTGAGGTAATCTCACAAATTTCTTTTGCCAGTTGTATTTCTCTATAACTCGATTTCCAGTAGGACATCCAGAGTTGTATTCAAAAAATTATTGCATAATAATAAAAACCCTCAGAGCTGTTGCACCGGTTTTCCCGCATTGGGTTTTTTGAGGGACATTTTTCTAAAAAATAATGTGTCCTTTGTGTTGTATCTTTCTCTATTGTTTTGTTCTTGTTTTGGGCATATTATTTAAATGATGTAGATGCAATGTATGTATTTCAATGTTTTCCATAGGAACTACAAATAACTTGTTCATGTAAATCTAACAAGTAGAAGAAATATCATCAGTGTTGCAATAGGAATTCTCGGGTTTAAGGAATTTTCACATGGTATCGGAGCAAGTGCAGGGGAAGCAAGAAGAACAATTCCAGAGAACCCAGTGCCGAGCAGAAAAGGAGGTTGAAAAGGCTACAGGAGGCAGCAGTTCGAATCCCCAGACGGGTTTGCGCAGTCCTAGCAGGAGGGCAGAATTTCAAGGTAGTCTCTCTCTGAGTGATCGACGGAAAGAAGGGCTTCTAGACCGAAATCTTGTTGTCGTAGAGGGAGCAATGTTGAAGCCTCAATGTGAGGAAGAGCTAGTGGGACGCAATTTTTTCGCAGGCCGTTTTGCTGGGCAAAAAGACGTTAGAAAAGAAGAGAAACACAGTGAGGGAACTTTTCCTCAATACACTTCCCGCTGAGAAGTCCATTCTCTTATTGGTTGAGCAGCAGTAGTAAAATCAGAGAGGAGCAGTTCGACAGTTTTTCGTGGCAGAGATGGCAACCAGTGGCTTGAGGGATCAGGATAGATTTGACGGAGCATCCAACTACGTCATTTGGAAGGCAAGAATGTCATTCCTTCTAGATGAGCATGCCCTCAAGACAAATGTCGACAACGTGGTGGCTATGTCTGCAGATGCAAATCCATTGAAGAAGTACAAGGCATAAAGGGCTAAGGCAAAGAGAATGATCCTCGACGGAGTGAAGGATTATGTGGTCTATCACATTGCTAGCAGAGGGACTGTTAAGGAGATGTGGGATGCGTTGTCTACATTGTATCTGGGAACTCTTGAGCAATGGAAGATGTACCTTGAGCAGAAATTGAGATCTGCTCAGATGCAAAAGGAGGAGCATGTGGATCTATTCCTCACGAAGCTTCAGGAGACCCGAGATGAGTTATCAACTGTGGGATCTACACCTCAAGATTCCAAGTTGGTTAGACTGGCCCTAAATTCTGTGTCAGAGGAGTGGCAAGTCTTTGTCCAGAGTATCCTGGGCAGGGCGACATTGCCAAATTGGGATGAGATGTGGGCAGCTATCAAGCAAGAGGAGTTGAGGAGAGATCTAGTCAAGTGTAAGCTTGATGGCAACAACAGCAATGGGTCAAAGCCCAAGGAGGAGGAGGAGAATGCAACCCTTGCATCAAAGGGGCAACAGGAGCAGCAAAGACGTAAGGAGGACGTCTCAAAGATAAAGTGCTTCAGGTGTGATGAAATGGGTCCTCTCAGGAAGAAGAACAAAGATGAGAAGCACGATCTGAAGGTTGCACTCGCGAAGATCAAGGAGGAGGAGTTCGCCATGACGGCCAAGATACCTCAAGGAGGGAGGTGGGCTGATTTGGAGTTGTAGTTCAAAAGAGCTACAGATGGACAAGATCCTTGAGGAACACACCTCTTGGATCAATTCCTTGCTACGGGAGCCCAGATCGGAAGTAGCATGATGGACTGGTGTGAGATGGCGTTGAGGAGTGTTAGAGAGACAGTTGTAGTGGCTAAGAGCACCAGAACAGAGTTGGCATCAGTGCAGACGACACAGAGTAGAGGTTAGCAGCAGTGCCGAAGATTCAAAGGGTCAGCGCAAAGACTAGTAGCAATCAGGTTCCAGCATTCACATTGTATCCTACTGAACGCAGTTAGTTCAGTAATTTGGGATGTTTTTCCGTTGATGATGCATCAACAGCAGCAGTTTGCAATGCAAAGGCAATGGGCAATGGCAGTGCCAGCAGTAGAACGGATGCAGAAATTTAGAGGGAGTTGTAGTACGGATGTAGTGTTGACAGTGGCAGGGTCAGCAGCAATATAGATGCAGCAATTGCGCAGTGGTTGGTGGACAACATGTCAGACATCAGCGGTGCAGAGGGAGATGTTACAGAATAGAGTGATGCTTCAGCATGTTGCAATGCTAGAGCACACTCACCACTAAGAGGGGGTGTTGATTTCTTGGTAGCATCGGATGTGCTCTAAGTCTCAAATTTTGCAGGGAGGCTTACGCACATGTATTCCAAAGAACCCAGAAAGCGTTTTGGGAAATTCCACTCGAAGATAGTTTTATTAAAATAATTAATTATTTTTAATGGGACCCAAAGTCTAAACTTAGGAAAATAAAATAATTAAAGGGTATTAATATAAAGAGTGGATGTAACTTTGTTAATTTATGGTATGTTCTATGCTTAGTGCAGTTTACTTCAATTTCTTCTTATTAGCCACTGTTTAGCAATCACATTAACATAAAGTAAAATGTTGATAGAACATTAATAGATCAAAAGAAAACAAGCCAAGACAAGAGACACCAGATGTGGCAGCTAGCTACGGAAAAACCCCAAAGTGGGGAAACCCTTTGATCAATTCTTCTATAATCTTCAATAGTTCAACAGAGAGAGAAATAGTACATATATACAAATCTGTAATTTTATGACAGCAGCAGCAAACCCTAACCAACAAAGTCAAAGCTGGTCAAACAAGATAGAATTGACCTCTAATCAGCTTGGTTAATATCCCAGTCAACTCAACCTCCAATAGCAAGAAGAGGCAGCCTAAAAACTGTCTAAAAAACCCACTCAAATGCAATCAACTAAAGTCAACCTACTCCAAGCAATTAGGGTAGTCAACGTTGGTTAAACCTGAGGTCAGATTTCCTCGGTTTGCGTGCCAGAATTTGTGGCTTGCCTAGGAGAGATAGCCACACCAAAACCACAGCCCTAGAAAGTCCACATTGGTCAATGCTGGTCAAAGAGGCCTTCTACAGCTTCTGTGTCCTCCTTTCTGCGTCTTTCTGCGTCCTCCTTCCTTGTCCTTCTGCGTCCTCCTTCTTCCCATGTGTGAGATGCTCCTTGTGTGTAAACCCAACCAACTAAGGAGAGAGAAGAATGCGAGAGATGAGATGAGTGAATAATGCCTCAACTTAACTTGTATTTATATGAAACGTTGAGGATGTGTGCCACACATTTCGCTGTTGGCCAACCTTGACAATTTGTCAAGTAAATATAAATAAATTCATATCTCCATAAATACTTGTCAGAATCGGATGATCGTTAGATCAATCCTACACCTCTTGACAAGAGGAATCCAAGAAAAATGTTAGCTACCATAAATAAGATGACCCACATGGAGTTTAGCCCTAGTTGCTTATTTTAACACTCCCTCTCAACTAGGGAGAACTCCATCAGCTAATCCATCTGACCATCAGTACTATCTCTACAATCAAATGCACTGCCCTGCACGGCTTAGCTCTGCTCTGCTCTGCTGAACTATGAAAAAGAAGAAATGATCGAGGAAGTATCATACCATCCTCCACTAACCTGAAGTCAGTCCCAAAGAGTGTGTCATACCACTCTTACTGATCCCAGATCAATGCCAGAAGAGTGTCTCAAACCACTCATATTGATCCCAGATCAATGGAGGTCATCCTAGCATAGGGAGTATGGTAGATACAACGATGCGTCCATCAATAGTACTACTATGGTCCCTAACCCCATTTCCCTACTCATTGGCAAGATGAGAGGTACTTTCCATGAGTCCCAGACTACATGGGTAGGATGCCTCGACAGGAGAACCACTCATCCTGTCCATAAGTCGCCATAGGGTATCACAGGGGAAGGCTAAACCTTTCACCCTATACACAGCGCACCAGTAGGGGAGGGTGAGTCGCCCTATGGTCGCTTGTTGCTCCAACAAGTACCCCAAGCCCCCCAGAGCTCCCAAAGCTCAATGCATGCATCCTGCAGGACCCTCATAAGAGGGTCTTTCAACGACTCCAAGTCGTTCTCAGAAAGTCAAGAATTTGACCTTTCCCAGGGGCTTCGTTAGAATGTCATCGACCTGCTCATCTGTACCGATATGTTGGAGCCTTATTGCTACCCGCTGTACCATATCCCAGATAAAGTGGTAACTGATATCGATATGTTTGGAGCGATCTTGAAATACTGGATTCTCTGATAAATGAATCCCACTCTGGTTGTCACACAGGATCACGTAGTATCCAATGTAAATCCAAACAACGCATTGAAGAGCTTCAGCAACCAGACAGCCTCACAAGAGGCCATACTCGCAATAATGTACTCTGCCTCAGCAGTGCTCAAAGCCACCGATTTCTACTTCCTACTCATCCAGGATTGTTAAAATTCGCAACCAGGGCAAAACTTCATGTGGGTCATCTTATTCATGGCTGATAATACTTTTATCAGCCATGAAATAAAGATCATCCGATTCCAATAAGTATTCATGGAGATATGAATTTATTTTGATTATGGAATTATTATCAAGCCGACCTACAACTCATGTAGGCTCAAAAGCCCAACAGCCGCATCTATTCACCCACCAACGTTGTGTATAAATATAAGAGGACTTTTCCTCATTTGCACTCACTCTTCTCATCACATTTCTCTCTCTACTGCGCAGAAATGAGTCTCTTCTCTACTGCGCAGAAATGGGTCTCTCTCTCACACGTGTGAAGTCGGACGCTGTTGAACCTGAAGCTGCAACTGCAGAAGTAAAGATTGACTTGCGTGGCCTAGAAGATCTCCTCTTTGGAACTGCGCTGTAGCTTCATCTAAACCTCCTCTGAAAGCCGCAACTTTTGGTGGTGGAATGAAGTCAATCCGATGAACGGTTTGCAAGATATCGACTACCCTAGTTTGAAGCCGAAAACTGCTGAAACTGAAGCTGCAACTGCAGAAGTAAAGATTGACCTGCGTGGCCTAGAAGATCTCCTCATCTGGACTGCGTTGTAGGTTCATCTGAACCTCCTCTAGAAGCTGCAACTTTTGGTGGTGGAATGAAGTCAATCCGATGAATGGTTTGCAAGATATCGATTGCCCTAGTTTGAAGCCGGAAACTGCTGAAACTGACGCTGCAACTGCAGAAGTAAAGATTGACCTACGTGGCCTAGAAGATATCCTCATCTGAACTGGATTGTAGGTTCATCTGAACCTCCTCTTGAAGCCACAACTTTTGGTGGTGGAATGAAGTCAATCTGATGGTCGGTTTGTGAGATATCGTCCGCCCTAGTTTGATAATGAAGCCGCTAATCCTGATGTTGTTGATCTAGGGTTTGCTACTGCTGATATGAATCAGATTTATTGTACTATTTCTCTCTGCTGAATTATTGAAGATAAAAGAAGATTTGATCAAAGGGTTTCCCCACACATTGTGGGGTTTGTCCCTGGCTAGCCGCCACATCTTGTGTCTCTTGTCTTGGCTTGTTTTCTATTCTATCTGCACTTTACTTATGTACATGTGATTGCTAATCTGTGGAATATAATAAGAAAAAGAAGTAAAATTTTATAAGCATAGAACATACCATAACTTAACAATATATTATCACTTGAATAATAACATAAGCATATGCCTTGCTACTTACAAACATAACAAATCCTCATCAAATGCACAAATCAACATGCCATATCACCTGTTACTTCTCCTTTGCTACTCCTGCATACCTTGTTGGTCTTGTTGTTTCTTTGCCATCAATGACAACAATAACAAAAATTCCCCCCCCCCCTTTGGCATTGATGGCAACACATTCATCCTCCCCCTTTTGTCTTGTGAAATATTTTTCCGTTGCTCCTAACCTTTGGTTACCTCCCCCTTTGACATCGATGACAAGGGGGTTAAAGATTAAGGACTGAAAAGACTTGATGTCTATTGACCAACCTTTCTGTTGTTCAACCCTACATTCTGAGAGGATTATGTTAGGGTTCTATAAATATAAAAATCATGATATGATTATCTAGCCATTTATCCCAGTGGGATGTTGTAAGTTATTTTTCATTTTAAGTTGTTTAGTTATTAAAAGAAAAATAGAAGAAAGGAAAAAGAAAAATAAAAGAAAATAAAAAGAAAAATAGAAAAGGAAGAAAAAGAAACGAAAGAAAAATGGAGAAAAATGAAAAGAGGAATAAAAGAAAAATATTTAAAGAAAAATAATTAAAATAAAATCCTCAAAAGGATGCACTAGCCAAAATGCCGCCTAAATTATTTTATTTATTATCCTTAAACTTGATTAAATTAGAAAAATTATGTTTTAAAGGGTGAATAAAGCACGCCATGATGTTTTGTCCTTTTGTAATAAAGAAAAAGCGCTTCTGAACGAATGAGATCGTCTCCACCAAAATCAATGATAGGGAACAATGTTCAGGCCCCTCGACCTCCCGAAGCTTAATGTTGGGGTGGGGGGTGGTATGAAAAGTGGAGTGCTTGAAACCACTATTGACCATGTGGTGGCCCCACAGACATTTCAGGGGCCTCTCCTCCCTTACCTCTTACCGCCCAACCCCTCGAAATTCTTTCCCGCCTCCACTTTCCCCCACTCTCGTTGGATCCCGTTGCACTCATACCATGCCACCACATCACACAATGCCATCACACCCGTCCATGCCACACCACCACATCCTCCACATCACCTCACCCCCTTACGTCACATGGTCATTCCCCAAATTTTCCGCCAATAGTCATGTAAACGTTGGTTATTAACTCTCGCCAACGTTTAAAACCATTAAATGTGACACTCCAAAAACAGTAATTTTACCGTTGATTTCTTTCCCCTTTTTGCTTTAAAAATACCACATTGCCCAATTTTCTTTCCCTTTTCCATTTCATTGTATCAGTGCAGGTTCATGCTCAGAGATTGTTTAGTGCTCCATTTCGCTCTGCAATCACCATTCTCTTCTAGTATCAGTCAAGTGCAAATAGGGTAATTTCACTTAGGACTCTTTACAATATGAAATGTCGTCAGTCCAGTCTTACCCTCTATTCCCGATTTAATGGTGATGCCTTTAGTTGACACATAGTATAAAATAGAAGAAACTCATTGTGAATTGGATTTATATGAGCTGCAAAATTGGGCGAATCAAAAGTTTTTAGATAATAGTGATGATCTAAGCATCTGGGAATAATTTGTACCTCTATTTACCTTTCCCTAGACTCATGTTTTCCCAGAGTTCGTTACATGGTGTCATCTTAGCTACCTCCCCAACCAGAAAATGGTAATTGCTCAAAACAATGAAATCCTAGTCTCAATTACCCCAGAAGCTATTTGTCAAGCCCTTCAGATTAATTTTCAAACTTCTTTACAACCATTTTCCATTAATGCACTCATGGAAATATACAAAAATCTTACCTTCCCCCATCGAACCCATATTTTTGAACTTTTTCTTCTTGAAAATTCCGAATTGCCTAGAAATAATCCCCCATACTCTGCTTCTATTTTCCCTGAGATGTCAAGGCAAGTTATTTCCATGGTTACTTTCCTATTATATTATCCTACAGACTAATGGGTAAATGAATTAATGTTAAGGTTTTTGTTAGTATTTTCATTTGGTCAGAAACCATGAGTGATTTTCAATTACAATCAATACTTAGCAGATGTTATTCATGAGAAATTTTTGAAATTTAAGGTTGAAGGTGCATTCAAACACCAGTCAGTCTTAGTATATTTGATGCTATTCTATCAACTATACAGGTCAAAGTTCCATTTACAAAAGGTGGATGAACAAGGAAGTCCACTATCAGTCATTCACTGGACTTCTTTAGTCAGAAAGAATTCAAAGGATTATTCATTTATCAATTTTGTGGATTAGTTCTTACATACATCCTTATGTCTTCTTAGTAGCGAAATTATACCAAGAATTTCACCAGAGATCAATAAGGTTTTACATCTTACAAAATAAGCTAAAGTTGGAGATTAGTATCTTTACCAGAATTATACAGAGATTCGAGTCTATGGGTGTGAGCTTCCTCCCTACAGATTGACAATAGTTGTACAAGTGACAATTTTTGCCTTGGAATACATTAGAAAAATGTTAAACATAGATGAGCTACATTTTGTGTCAAGTAAAAAGAAGGAAAAATTTAAATTGAAGGCACATGTTGGACCTTATATTGTAAGTACCAGAGCAACAACAAAGGAAGTGGATAAAATATTAAATAAAATGAAATTTAAGCTAAGGTTCACATGGTCTTATGATACATTAGGGATAATTTCAAGACAAAGAGTTGAGCAGAAGACCACACCATATGCACATACACCTAGGCCAGAGATAGAGCATTATGCCAATCATGAGTAGTTGGATAGAGAACACACTACATGACGCTGAAGATAAAATTATTAGTCACTCATCTCTACAAAAATCCTATTAAAAAGGACAAAGAAATCAAGACACCAATGGAAAGTATGTCCCCTATAGATTCAGAATATCAAGTTGCAGACTTTCGTGTTTTCAAGAGGAGAAAGAAAGACCCAAAGACCAATACTAAGGCTGATACTAAAGGTGATGCCTGGATAATAAATATTTAAGAGGAATCCTCAGAAGAAAAGGGCTCACATGAGCCAACGACAGTGGTTTTGACAGGTATTTGTACTACTTCATTCCCATATGTTGAGGAGACAACTAAGTCACCTATGTCTTCTACATCTCAGATTGCAACACAACATAACATTTTTGTTAGATACACGGAGATCAAGAAGAAGAATGAAGCATTTAAGGCTACAACATATTCAGAGTTCTGGAAGAAAACTGCTACTACATATCACAGGTTATTGTCTTCACTTGACACTGAGAAGGGACGATTCCATTTGGCCTTCTTGGAATCGACAGTTCAAGTCCTCAAAAGTGCAAAAGGCTAAAAAGATTTAGCATTTTCTTTTGATATAAAAAATATCCATGCAATTGATCAAATTGATTTGCATAAACAACCAAGTGAAATGATCTATTCAACACTGACAAGTTCAACCACGACTTCCTCAAAACTGCAGGTCTCTTTGAGTAATATGCGTTCATAGCTAAAGATAGAGCGAATTTCATCTTTGGCTAAAAACACTAGAACCAAAGCTTTATAAGATTTAGTGATTAAACTAGGATATGATCATAGTAACATCAAATCAGCTGAGGAGATGATTAAAAAAAGGACACATATATTCAAGCTCTGAGGAAACAACTCAAGCTTCCAACCACAGAACACCCTCTGACCAAAGGAATAACTAATATGGAGATAGAAAAGGAAAGGTTGTTCAAATTAATAGTTGAACAAAACATTCAAATTCAGAAGATGGAGATAGACATGGAGGCATTGTTAAAAGAAAATGAACAATTAGCAGCTACAAGTACATCAACACCGCAGGAAGTATAACAAACAGACATCCACTATAGATTCTTTTGAAAAGCTAGTCAAAGTTTTGGGAGAACTAGCAATAACAAACAAGGAGAAAGAGAAGTTAATGGAAACATTGACAAAGATGGAGGAAAAAAAATCAACGCTGATAATGCATATCTAGTAGAGGACAAAGTAATTTCAAATTGACTCAACAAATTGAAAAATATGAGAATCAGTCTTTGACAACTCAAATTTGGTAGATGCCAAGAAAAGTATATGGCATAACATCAATGCCAATATTACATAATTGTGGCCATCATTTCAAATTATTTTTGAGCAAGAGGAGCTAGTATAAAGGGTCAAAGCAGCAGTTGAGAAAATAAAAGCTGAAATTGAGCACAAACCAACAAAAGCACACATAATTATTAAGATGCTGAACTCCAAGACTAGAGATGAGTTAGAAGAAGTCCAGATTCAAGCTAGAATAGGCACAATTATGGAAGTAAAGAGAGTTTTGACAAGGAAGAACCTAATGATACATTTGGAGAATAAATGCAAAGAGTTGGAGTTACAGGTGAAAAGATTTAACAGAAAATTTAATGTATTGCAGGGAAAAAGACTTCCAACTTTGAAAGCCTCTAATGGAAAATTGATTCCAATAGAGAACTATCAAGGCCAGTTATGCAACATAGCTATAGATACTTCCAAATTCACCGAAGTCAAAGGAAAAAAACCTGGAGAAGCTTTCCTGGAAGGACTACAACATGGCAACTACATTCAGAATGAAGTCCACCATCTATTTTTCAATAAGCCAACTTTTCAAAGATACACAGAGGTAGATGAAATATTTCGAAACATGGTAAATTTCTCTGTTCCACGGGTGGGATAAACTATTAGAGCTCATTGAGTAAAACAAACATAATTTTGGGGACCATAGCAAAGAAAGGGAGCATAATCCTACAAAAAGAGGAGAAAGATTTGTTAGGTACCTATAATACTAGTGATTACCCCATTACTATTGTAGTTGTATCCCTTATTAATATTGTTGTGCCCTTATTGTCCCCATATTGTTATTACTGTGCTCCATAGAATCCCTCTATTGTTATTTTTGTGCCTTTATATTATTATTGTTAGGTCAGCTGGGTTATATTGTGACTCGTTAGACTCCGATATTAGAAAGGAGGTTTTGTCATATGAATCATCAAAGAATCATTCATTTGTGTAATGTAAAGGAGGTTGCCCCCTCAAAGAGGTTGAATTCTAAGGCGTTGATCTATCTTTTCTATCTTTTTGTGAGCTGGTTACATAACATTTGGTATCAGAGCTTTGGATTCTAGGGTTTCGCTGCTCCAAATAGGTCATCGTGGAATTTTCGCTATAACTTTTTTTTCTGCGATGTTTCAGAAATGCAAAACAAAACCCATTTGACACAAAATCCCACTGAACCTTGGATCCGAATTTCAGAGCTGTTCACGCTATATTTGTGGAGATATGATCTGAGGAAGTTGGTATTTTTGTAGATTCCGGAATTACATTCCAAACAGGTTACCTGGGGAAAATTGTCATAACTTTCTCTATGAGCATCAGATTGAAATTTCGTAAGAAGGTATAGAAAGAGGACGGACTGTAATTTCTTGTAAATATTTTTTAGAGCCAAAGGTTGAAACAGGGGCTCGTCGCACGTCGTACAAGTTCGCTCTTCTGAACCAGTCTATAATCAGGTCACTATGGGAGATTTGGCATAACTCTTCCTTGGAGAATCCAATGGGTATCATATTGGTGGCATTGAAAAGCGGACACAGAGGGCTATTTCAGGTCACAATTTCAGAACTAGATGATATGAAATTATAGAGATACATCAGAGGCAATATCGAGCTCCTACAAAGTGAAAAAAGGTGTGTAGATTTTTTTAAATTTTTGCTTAAGCTTGGTTTGAAAAATTATTTTGAAGGAATTCAAAGGGCATAGTAGAGCATTATTATCAGTAACTAATGCCACGAGGAAATAAATGCAAACACGTAGTAAGCAACTTAAAAGCTCTAGCATGACTCATGAAGAAGAGGAAGAAATGCTACATGATATATCAAAATTACAAGACTAAGTGCAACAAATTTCACTCTCACAAAAACTAACAGAAGCTAAGATAAATGGCCTGGAATCTAAGATAAAGGGCATGGAGGCTAAGATTGACGATTTGAAGATAGATTTGAAGGCATATTTGACAAATTTTGTACAAGAAATACTTACTAATGGTGAAATGGTAGTAAAGGAAACTCATGATGCAAACAAAATAAATGTTAATCATGATTTCATAGACTCTAATGTTGGATCGAAGACCCACCATATTCCAAAAATCGATATGAGGAAGTTTGATGGCAAGGATCCAGCAACATGGATATTACAAATGGAGCAATTTTTCGATCTCAATAATGTGCAAAACACACAAAAGGTACATATCACAACTTTATATTTGGAACCAAATCAGTTTGCATGGTATCAATGGCTTTTCTCTCGTAAACAAATTATCACTTGGGCAATTTTTACGAAAGAATTGACAACACATTATGAGGATATAAAAAGCAACACTTTTTTAATCCAATTGATAAGTCTCAAACAAAAGGGTTCAATAATGGAGCACCTTGAGGAGTTCCAAAAATTGAACATAAGGGTAAAAAATATTCCAGAGGAGCATAGGATTGATGTGTTCATAGGGACTTTAAAGGATAATATCCAACATGATGTTCACCTTTGGGAACCTGATTCATTAGAGAAGGCATTCAGGTTAGCAAGAAAAATGGAAAGCAAATTATGGCAACCAGGAAGCATACCACTCACAACTATAAAGATGGAAGTGTTGTACCTGCTTCCACAAACTTAAGGTTGACACCACAACAGTTGGAAGAAAAAAGAGCAAAAGGGATTTGTTACAGTTGTGATAGAACATACACTAAAGGTCATAAGTGTGCTGAGAAGAAATTATTCTACATAGATTGTGAAGAGGAAGAAGAAAAGGAGCAAGAAAGGTCAAAAGAAGAGGATATACTCCAGGAACAAAGCCTAAATAAAGAAGAAATGAATCCGACCATATCTTGTAATGCATTGGCTGGAATTACCACTCCTCAAACCATCAAGATAGAAGGACAAATCAATAAGAAAAAGGTAATAGTGTTGATCAGGAAGTACCCACAATTTTATTCATTGTAAGGTAGCAAAAGAATTGAATTGCTTCCTATATCCAGCACCAGAGTATCAAGTGATGGTTGCAAATGGAGGATCAATAAATTGCTCTAGAAAGTGCCGTAATATAGAGCTATCCATGGGAGAATATGTATTGACTAGCCCAATGCATTCCATTCCAATGGGAAGTGCTGATGTTGTACTAGGATTCCAATGGCTACAATCCTTGTGTACAATAGCTTTTAATTTTCAAGAAATTTTCATGAAACTTTCTGCAAAAGGAAAGGAAGTTGAATTAAAGGGTATTGCGGGGAAACTGGGAAAGATAATCAACTGTAACAGTATGACAAAGCTTCTAAAAAAGGAACAAAGAAGTGTAATTTCACAATTATGTTCGCTAGACGTTTCCACATCAAAATCATCTATTTCTCTAGATCTCCAAAAAGTCTTGGACAATAATTCCAAGGTATTTGAGACTCCCAAATATCTCCCACCTATTCGTGATCATGATCATGCTATTCATCTGATTCTAGGAATTTTTCCTCCAAACATCAGGCTGTACAGATATCCATATGCCCAAAAGAGTGAAATTGAACATATGGTTGTAGAAATGCTAGAGGCTGGTATAATTCAACCTAGTCAAATTTCTTTCTCTACTCCAGTATTATTGGTGCACAAGAAGGATGGATCATGGTGCATGTGTCCGGAATATAGGGATCTCAACAAGCTCACTATCAAAGATAAGTTTCCCATTCCTGTCATTGATGAGTTATTGGATGAATTGCATGGATCAATTTACTTCACCAAGAAGGATCTTCATTCAGGATATCATCAAATCAGAATGAAGACTGAAGACATTTGGAAAACAACATTTAGAACTCATGAGGGTCATTATGAATTTTTGATCATGCCTTTTGGCCTTACCAATGCACCTTCAACATTTCAAGGTTTGATGAATTCCATTTTCAAACCCTTCCTTAAAAAAATTGTGTTAGTATTTTTTGATGATATACTAATCTACAACAAGTCTTGGAAGGATCATGTTGAACATGTTGACAGGGCTATTGGAGGAGAGACAATTATATGCAAAAATATCCAAATGTTTCTTTGCAGTACAAGAGGTGGAATATCTGGGTCATATCATATCTCATGAAGGAGTTAAGGTAGACCCTACCAAAATTAAAGCCATTAAGGAATGGAAAATCCCCACATCCATAAAGAATTTGTGAGGATTTCATGAGTTGACAGGGTATTATCACAAGTTTGTTAAGAATTATGGGAGAATAACAGCACCTCTAACAAAATTATTGAAGAAATATGCATTTTCATGGACTCCAGAAGAAAAAAGGCCTTCGAATATCTTAAAGAGGCAATGTGCCAAGCACCAGCCTTAGCTACACCAGACTTCACAAAAATATTTATTGTGGAATGTGATGCTTCAGGAAATGGAATTGGTGTTGTTTTAATGCAAGATGAAAGACACATTTTTTTTTAAAGTCATCCAATCAAGGGAAAGTTTTTACACAAAGCTATTTAGGAGAAGGAAATGTTGGCAATACTACATTCACTTAAGAAACGGTGACCCTACCTAATGGGAAGACACTTCAAGGTAAAAATAGATCATGATAGCCTTGATGCTTTTTAGAACAAATATTATCCCCTGAAGAGCAACAAAAGTGGATCACAAAGATGTTGGGTTATGACTTTGAAATCATCTACAAAAAAGGGAAGCAGAATGTGGTGGCAGATGCACTCTCAAGAAAGGATGAGGATGTGGAAGCAATGTTGTGTGCCATTTCTATTATCCAACCAGATTGGATAAATGAAGCAAGGGAGGAATGGAATAATGATGAAGAAGTGTGGGCACTTATTCAAAATTTACAACAAGATTCCAGTACATCTGATACATTTAGCTAGAAAAATCATTCATTATGGTACAAAGATTGCTTATGCCTCTGTAAGAATTCCCAACTCAAACAAGAGATTCTTATGGAATTGCACACTTCTCCCTTAGGAGGGCACTCGGGATTTTTAAAAACTTACCATAGGGTTAAGAAGGAATTTTTTTCGGATTTCCTTAAATCGAATATTCAAAATTTTGTGGCAAAATGTTTGGTTTGCCAACAAAATAAAGTTGAAACAATTAAGACCTTGGATCTATTACAACCTTTATCCATTCCAAGCCAACGTTGGGAGGAGGTTTCAATGGATTTTATCACAGGTTTACCCAAGTCTGAGGGAAAGAGTGTCATCATGGTGGTAGTTTATAGACTTACCAAGTATGCACACTTTTGTGCATTATCGTATCCATTTAATGCTAGTATAGTTTCTACTGCATTTATGGAAACAATTCCAAAGCTACATGGAAATCCAAAGATTATTGTAAGTGACAGAGATCCCATTTTCAGTGGAAATTTTTGGAGAAAATTATTTTCTTGTCTCGATACTCAGTTAGCTCATAGCTCATCTTATCATCCTCAATCTGATGGGCAAACTGAGATAGTAAACAAATGTTTGGAAGGATATCTTTGTTGCTTTCTATCTAATAAACAGACACAATGGGTCAAATGGTTGCCTCTAGCCAAATGGTGGTATAATGCTTCCTTCCATACAACAACAAAAATGACCCCATTTATGGCACTTTATGGATATCAGCCACCATCCATCACATCATATTTATGAGAAAATTCTAAGGTTCAAGCAATGGAACATCACATCGAGCATCAACAACAAGTCCTCCAACTCTTAAAGGATAACCTTGTGTTGGCGTAGAATAGAATGAAACAACAGGGAAGTCAACATCCCAGCGAAATAATTTTTGATGTAGGTGATTGGGTATTCCTATGGCTACAACCATATAAACAAATGTCCCTCAGGCAAGCTAAGAAGGATAATAAATTATCACCAAAGTATTATGGTCCATACAAGGTGTTGCAAAAAATTGGTACTATGGCATACAAATTGAAGCTTCCTGCAGCTTTTCGAGTGCACCCAGTTTTCCATGTTTCATGTTTAAAGAAGGTTATAGGCGACAAGCTCCTAGTTCAAACAATATTGCCAGAACTTCATGAGGAAGGAAAAATTATTTTGGAACTGGAAGCAGTCACAAAAACAAGAACTGGACAGCTACGAAATCGATCAATTTCGAAGTATCTCATCAAGTGGAAGAACTTATCCACTGAAGATTCCACATGGGATGATGATAATTTTTTACAGAAGCATTCAGTACTACTCAAGCGTTGAGGACAACACTTTTTTGAAGGAGAAGGGCAAGTTAGGTCCCTATAATACTAGTGATTACCCCATTAATATTGTAGTTATATACCTTATTAATATTGTTGTGCCCCTATTGTCCCCATATTGTTATTACTTTGCCCCACAGAATCCCTCTATTGTTATTTTTGTGCCTTTATACTATTATTGTTAGGTCGGTTGGGTTATATTGTGACTCCTTAGACTCCTATATATAGAAAGGAGGTTTTGTCATTTGAATGATCAAAGAATCATTCATTTGTGTAATGTAAAGGAGGTTGCCCCCTTGAAGAGGCTGAATTCTAAGGTGTTGATCTATCTTTTCTATCTTTTTGTGAGCTGGTTTCATAACAACCTATGGATATTGTAGGTGAATATTAAAGTCCTTTTTTTTAAAATTAATTTCTCTGCATTACAATTTCAAGTGGACCTCATATTGGCAAGGGTAGATACATTCTCATGATTGAAAATTGCAGCTTGAATAACATAGCAATGTGCAAATTTCGTTGTTTTCATATCTTGTGAAATGTCTCCTACCTTTTGAGATTCATCTTAATGTCGATTCATCCATAACTAGTGGCATCACTCAAAATTTTATATTTTATACTTTTAATGATAGCCTTAAAAAAAAAGTTCTCTTAATCCCAAACTTTAATGGAGTTATATGAAACTAGTTTTTTCGTGGAAAGAAGGGGGCAGGGATGGAATCTATGATTTTTGAATAGTTCCATATCCAGTGGCATCACTCAAAATTTTCTTGTCTACACTTTCGATGATAACATCCTCAAAGATATTTAATCCTTAAACCCAAAGTTTAACAAAGTTACGAGGAAATGGATTTTACTAGATACAAGGGAGCATGGTGGAATCTGTGATTTTTTAATAGTCGCAATCATGTTTTTGACATAAGGAAATATTCATGTACAACAAGGAGCTTCTATATAATTTATTTGAATAAAGTATCCTGCAAAATTATTGAAGCACTTGTATCTCATATGGTCGTTATTTACATGTTTGAATATTAATTGTTCTTTTTCATGATAGTACTAGCTATCAAATGTCACTGGTACTTGAGATTGAAGCACAATTGAAAACTAATTGTAACAAGATTTTTGAAGCCTTTCAGATGGATGAAATTGGTAAGAAAGCCATTTTTAGATAATTGGATATAGAAGGAATGATGTTTTAAATTAATTTATGAACCATGATACCATCAATTTTCTTTTCGGTCTTATTAATTACAATCACATAGACATGATAGGAGCCAATTCTCCTCAGAGCTTGTGGCTTACAAAAGGGTCAATTTCAATGGAAGTGTGTTATTTTTTTAGATATTTTGTGCATAGGGAACTTTTGAAACAATGCCACATTTACTAAAGAATTGTCATCATCATTTCAAAAAGTTTGTTATGAAAATAATTTATCTTCTTTTTTTGTGTTTGCTTGTGACTTATGGGACTAGCTTGTGGTCTAAGAAACCACAACCTAGGGTTATCTACACTATTAAAGTCACCTAGGGAGTGCACCTAGCCTGGGTTTCACCAACCCTTAACATGTTTGGATATTTTTTTTTGTCTCCTCTTAGCTACCGTGTGTTTTGAACCTTGGCCACTTTACAGAAGGAAACCCTTGAAATCAGAGTGTGCTAATAATATTTTTTTTTTCATAAAAGGAGAACATGGGGGTTGGATTTGATCCACTTATGTAAGCATGGGTCATAATACCATTGATATAATGTCTTTTTGTGTAACCACACGATTCATTACATCCTCAGGGTTTCTCCCTCGCTTCTAGGGAAAAATGGCCTTCATGAGAATTGAACCTTGCACAGTGCTGAAAAAATCCTTGTTTTTCACCATTGGATCTAAATCCTTTAGGCTATAATGCAAATAATTAAATATTCTTAATTTTTGAGTTATTGGTGTGGATTTGATATTTTTATCATGTTGCAAATACTTTTGGTTATCTTTTTAGAATGATATGGCTCAAGTAACTTACTTTACTAGGCTATATTTTCTATCACGTGCACCTTATCACTACAAAACATGTTACACACATATAATACTTAAAATATAAATTGAAGGGTTTTTGTAAATTAAAGTGTTTTAGTGAACCTTGAAAGACAAACTTCTAAGAAAGATCAACTCTAAAATAAACCTCAATGAACATAAAAATGCTTTGGAACCTAACGCAACACATATAGAAGTCTAGGCAAGAAACGTGTTCTGGCATCATAAAACCTGGTAACTATCGTTTTCATCGAAGGTTGGGTGATTCCTCCTCTTTGATACAACAAGTGCCAGTACGGACTTGTGTTCCCCGTACTGTCGAGTATATATTGGGAGAACACAATAGGCTGATATCTTTTATCCTTGGGAAGCCATGTCTGTCACCCTATCAGTTGCAATGCACTAAACACAACATTCAGGAAGATTAACTGTCATACGTAAAATCCTTGCTAATTTCTCTTTAATTTACCACCAAGGTCTATATTGCATTTTTGAAATTGGTTTGTTAATCCCTCTCTCTAGATTTCCAGAGTAGTCACTTTCGTTCTTTTTTGACTCTTTAAAAGAAAAGGTCCATCTAAGAACTTGTCACTTCAGGCTCATTAAAAATTGAAGGAGAACAGATTCACCTTTAGCTTTTTCTCGACCCTTAAAAATCGAAAAGCAAGTTGTGTGAAAGCATCATAAAATTTATTTAATTCGGAATAACATCCCTGTTCCTTTGTTGATCTTAGGTTGAGGTAATGGAGTCCACAAATCAAGGATTTCCCCTTGGGGGGAATCCTAGTCCTTTCTCTTCTTGGGGAGATATTGGTGCTCCATATATGGCCACATTGTCCCTTCCAGGAATCACAATTGGCCTGCCGGTATGGATATTCTCAACCTCTGTCGTTCAAAACATCGTAATTCCTCAACAATCGAATCAGCAACCAGATGATACTGGAGTTACTCCCTCACCTTCTACTTCATTTGTTTCTCCCTCTCCTTCTTCCTCTTCACTTGGTGAAACTAGTGATACTAAAAACCAAGTAACTAAGAAGAAGAAAAAAGGGAAGGAGAAGAAGAAGAAGAAGCCAGTCAAGCAAGGGGGTAACCATGCATCATTTAGTGAAAAATGTGCACACCAAGCCTTCCAAACCGAAATCTCCGTTCATAATTTGCAAGGGAAATGAATTTCATCGAGATTGTCCTTGCATTCCACGGATCTTGAGAGACTGGTCCCCCCCACTTGCACCATCTGGTGTCGTCAACCTCTATTGATCATGTTGACAACACACCATCAACTAGTGAAAATGAAATCAATGGACAAAAAGGAACGTTCAGATTCCCTTGTAGGTTGTGTGAAGGTGATCATGCCCTTCACCGTTGTCCTTTTCTAGACAAAGCCTAAAGTGTCTTAGATAACTGTCATGCTTCACCGCAGCGACTTCTGCCTGGATACAAGAAACTCTTGCCAAGTCCATCAACAGCTGAAAATCTGACTGACATACCTCAATTGTTGGTCCAAACATCTACCATTGAAACTAAACCCTCTGAGTCCATACCGGATCAGACTCAACAGGTTGGGATGGCAACCAACCCAGTCTTGCCTTCAGAAGGTCTACCTTTAGATGATACAATTTCCAAAGAGAATGAGAATGACACTCTTCAAATTATTTTTGTTAATATAGAGTCTAATGAACATGGGGGAAATCTACCCATTCCTTTACCATAGGAGGGAAGTTCCCCATTTCAAGACATTCATCTAGCCATTTATTTGGTCAACCCTCCAAGCAATCTAGTCGTTTCCTTTGATTGGAATCTACTAGCGGGACCGCGCCTTCCATCTAATGTACCATTCTGAACCATAGTACAAGTTTACAAAATGATCATGTCTGGCACTATCATAGATGAAGGGGCTTCTATGAGTATCCTTTCCTCAACTTCTTGGAAATCACTTGGTTCGCCATCACTTCTGCCTGAGAATCGAAATTTGTCAGGCTTCAACAAAGCAACCAATCGACCGCTAGGGATCCTTCCAAATTTGCCTATAACTTTGAGAAGGAAAACCGTTCACTTGAATGTGATGGTAGTCCAAGGGCCACTAGATTAAAATCTACTCCTTTGGCATGACTATGTTTACATCCTGGGAGCTATTGTTTCCACACTCTTTCGGGTGATGTGTTTCCCGCATGAAGGCAAAATGGTGCAACTTGTCGACCAACTTTCATTTCCCCGTTCAAACACAACTACGAGTCAAACACCATCCCTAAATGGTCTATTTGCGTCAAGAATGTCTCTTCAACCTCCAGTTCATCCACCAAATTACTGCGAGTAATTCGGTGAATGCAACAAAGCTCAGGGGCATGCACACTGGTCTGCTTCTGCAGGCAAACCTAGATGAAAAAACAAATTTCCTTGTAGGTTATATGATCGGTCTGAAACGCCATTTCTATGTAGGATATGGGATCAGTCTGAAATAGGATCTCCTTGCACGTTATGTGATTGGAAGCTCACACCATTCACCTTTGTCTATTTCATTGGACAGAGCCAAGGAAGTGTTTTGTCTTCTCTGCAGACAGAACAATCCTTCTTAAATGCAGGAACTTCCTACGGTAACTTGGAAATTCTCGTTCTCTCAACACCTAGGGCCATGCAAGCCTATTTAATCCAAGTGAAAAGCGACGAATGTAACTCTAACCTCGTAGTGTTTTATATTAATCCTTAGTAACAACTTCTTAGGTTAGCTGAATGGTCTGTTCCATCATTCACCTTTGTCAGTGGCGCGCAAACAAAGCAAAGGAAATGTTTTTTCAGAAACTATCCTACCTAACCTCAGTAGTTCATTAACTCTTAGTGTAGTTAGTTCTGTATTTGGTTGTTTCTAGCCTACATAAAAAGGCAGCTAAGCAAAGTTTCGCATGGGGCAAGCTCACTAAAAAATGAACCTACTAATAAGAGAAATATTTAAAGACAACTGGCATGAGCAATGTTACCGCAGGGTTCAAGATTGTTAAAAAATAAACCCGCCACTAAGCATAGTTTCTAAAGATTCAAGCTCATTAAAAAATGAATCCACCCTCAGTAAATAACCTTCGTGATTGCCTTGCTATCAGCGTTTTGAGCCTTGGTTGTGTTCTTACCGTCACCTCCATTCTTTTGGCCGATCATACACTTCCACTTGATTGTTTACCCTTTTCAGGAACAGTTGCGACGAGTGATTTTATTAGCCACCCTCTCTACATTTCCATGTTTGAGAAGTTCCAAACTTACCTGGAACCAGTTGTTAACAAAAAACATCACTTGTTCCTCAAAAACGAGTCTCTTTTAAGCTCTTTTTAGACTCGTAAAATATGAAAAGATTGCCAAGCTACTAGCCTTTCCAGCTCGTCAAAGTAGGGGGAAGCACCATCCCTCATCTGCATTTTAATTTTTTTGGCCCTGAGGGATCATTCCACAAAAAGATCGAGTGCTTGTCTTATTCGGCTCGATAAAGTTATCGAAAAGTCATCCCTTTCGTATTATTTTATACTTTTTTGGACTTAAGGAATTATGCCACGAAAAAGGACTACTGGAGTTTCCTTTCTGTCCCTTTTCAAACTCTCTAAACATGAAAAGGACCGAGTTATGTTTATTGTTAAACTCGTTAAAACAATAGCGAGAAAATTTTCCATTTGGACAAGAGCGAGTTTCATTGTCGCTAGGCTCGCTAAAACATAGCGACAGGTTTGCCCGAAGGGAAAATTATAGAACAAGCATATGTTATCCTCCTTAAGCTTGACAAAAAATAAAGAGGTACTGGTCAGCAATGACTGGGGAAAAAGGGAAGAAAACTTGAAGAACTTCATTGGTAGCAAGTCGCTCTTGAACATGACACTTTCACTCCATCACTATGATTGAGTTAGGCTGGGTTATTTCGTTAACCGCTCACATCACCATTGTTCCTCCGTACCATCCTTTTTTGGGGTTAACGCTACCGATCCATCTCAGCGTCACTGATATGTTCAAGAGAAGTCATTCAGAGAAATCACCAACCCAACTAACGCCTCATTCACTGCAATACCTTCACTCTCCATTTTTCATGATCGTCCTTCCTGAACCTTGTATCATCAGATCGTTTTCACCTCCAGAAAATCATTTGCTTCGTTTTGTGTCATAGATTTGGTATTCATTAAGGCCCTCCTACAGTGGGTCACTTCTTGTCGACATCAGCTCATTATCCAAGAAGTTGACTTAGGAACAACCCTTTCAGTACTTTGAAGCTTGCATGCCTCAATGGCAAGTTTCTCACTTCCGGTGACAGGTTTACATCAATGGCCTTCGACCGAAATATTTTGCGTGGTGTTTGACATCAACTCATATATTCACACCGCATGAACTGTGCTATAGTTCCTTGAGGGTCATTATCATTATCGATGATTCCTCTCACGCCTATTAACAACTTACATCATTGGCTGGTAATCAGGCAATGTCTTTCCATGTTCAACTTCAGAACATCTCTTCACATGGATCGACTTGTACATCGGGCAAAGATTGAACAAGTTTGAAGACCCCGAATCTAGTTTCATCAATCTAGGCTGCGATATATTCAGGAAAATAAAGACATCAAATGTACACCATAGCTGCACAGATGATCATCCAAGCTAAGGGATGATGGCTCTACAAGAATCACCCGTCTACAACAGCGGACGATTGTCTATCCTATGTACATGAAAATAAATTTATAAAGTTGAGCATGGGAATGCCCACCTTAGCTAGATCATAAAAATAATATGAAGATAATGTATTGTATTGTATCTTATTACAGGTCACCTTCCAGTTTGAAAATCCTCAGATCCTCATGATAAAGCATTTCACCCGACATCAGAAGATTTACGACCTCATGCTTTAGGGGCCAACTATTATAGACATATTTTGGCACTGCAACCCCAATCACATATGTCGATAAACGAAGGGCTCTTAAACCCATAAAAGTGTTGTTCCACATCCTAAAGGATCATGGTCAACTGATTACATCATTTCCCAGAAGTTCCACTTGAAAAACCACTCAGAACTGTCCAAAACTAGACCATACAGACTTCTCCATGGTTAGGGTGCGATGCATACTAGCTGCTACACTAGCCAGGCACGATGCATATTGAAAGAGCCTTCTGTGGGGTTCGATGGGTGAGAGTAGACAAATGGCAGAGGCAGTTTACTAAGTGGAAACCTAGGGAATCTTGTAGAAACTTCTCCTATGATGTTTTCCTCTCTGAATTCGCCCAGGGATGAGTAAGAGATCATGAAATCTCCAAGTGGAACCAAGAACTATCAGTGAAATGACACTAATAAGAAACCCAGAAGCTGACTCACCCCTTTGCAAATATCTATAAATGGATCCCTCATCACAGAGATCTGAAGGCTGGAATTTTGTAATTTGTAAGGAAGTGTTGTTGGTTTCTCTTTGAGACATTGCATTGTTGGGTAATCTTGCTTTTCATGAGGTGAAGAGGGCTTTCATGCTGGAAGGATGATGCTGGATCAGACAGTTGTGTTGTAATCCTCTCTTCTACTTCTACTATCAATAAAGTTATCTGAGTTTTCCTCCACATACTTGTGTATTTGTGAATCTTGCTATTTGTGAATGTAATTGTATGGTTAATGTACTTCTGATTCTGCATTGTTTGTGGTATTATAGATCTCTACGATTTGATGGGGTTTTGTTGCTTTGCCTCTACTTGTGTTCTTTAAAGCAGGACAAGTAAGAAAGGAGTGCAAGCTCTATCAAAGGAGAGAGGGAACAAGCAAGGAGCCAAGCGAAAGATTCAAGTTGGTGCTCTCTGCTTCTCTCTTATCTATCACACATAAATGAAAACACAAGTTACCTTGAATTGTTTGTTTCTAAGATAGCTACCTATCTTAGTGGGACTAGCAGATCAAATAGACACTAGTTTTTCCCAAAACAAACTTCTAGGAAGAAAGAGCGATGAGAGATATAATTATAGTTCCCGTCAAGGCATTTTGCGCACTTTAATAATTAGAAAATCACACCTATTGTATGTGTTTTTTCACACAAAAGTGAGAAATAGGCACTCAAAGTAAAACACATTTGGGGTGAGACTAACTCCAGAAGAGAAGAATAGCACATTCTGGAGAGAGGAAGAGAGTTATCTCTGCATCATGTTTCCTTGTTATATGGTGTCTATCTATTACTACAGCAAAGAATGCTTTCACGAGATTTATATATGTACAAGCATCTATGGTTTGTGTGCTTTCATAGGAACAAGTTTGATTACAAAAGGTCAATAAGAGGGTCTTTATTCATCTCCTTCACTAGGTAAGTTCTAGCCTTGCATGTTTTTTTGTGTAGTTCACGCATTCCTTTTTATGAAATTTATGAGCTAAAGAAGTCTCGTGAAAATGATTCATATCATTTTATAAATAATCTATGAGAGAAAATGTTTTTGGATTCCAAATTCATTATTGTTTATATCTCAACCATTTCTTGTTTTCCTAAAATTCTTTAGGTTTGTCTTACAAGTGGGTTGGAAAATGGGTGTGTTATTTATTCTCAGAGAGTGCTCTTATATGTCCAACATTTCCTTCTTCTATAAGTAGCAACAATTTTCAAACTCCATATTGGAGAGTTTGATAATGGAAGTTTCTAAATGGAAAATATTGTTGTGTTAATTCATGTTTTACTTTATTATTGTTCAATAATTTTCCTGTATTTGAGGAAAACAAGGTTATCACTGTAGGAATTTACAGGGTAAATTCCTCAGATAAAACACCAAATGACACCACTCACAAATAGATCACATATCAATACACTAGTATTCTTGACGTGGTTAAAATCCTCAAAGAGGGAAATAGTCCATGGCCTGAGCCAACGCGACCACTTTGTGTAATTTATTAATAAAAGAATAAAAATTTGCATAAGTTTCTCTCATGAATGGTTACCCTACAAATGACCCTCCATGCTCTTTAAATAGAGATCATTGATCAATCTGGTGTCAAGCCACATATCAAATGTTGGTAATACCGAGGAGAGAATGAACCGTCGGATCACTTCATCTCTAAAACATATCGTGACCATCGGATTGTAAGATACAAAAGTACATAGTAAAGAAACACACTTTACCTAACTCTACACTAGACCAAGTTATACTTAACTATTTCCTATGTGTCGGAATATCCTAACATTACCCCTTAAGAACAACTTCGGATAGGATTGAAGGACGTACAAATAAGACACAATACGAGAAGGAAGGAGACATTAGAGCCTATCTCCCCTTAGTGAAAACATCTTTAAATCCAACCATAAATCGAAGTTTAGCAAACTTCGCGTCTATGAGAGCCTTTATAAAGATGTTTCTAACTTGATCATCTGTTGAACAATACTGCACTTCAAGGACATGGTCATGAATGAGATTTATGATGAAGTGCATGTGAAATTCAATGTGTTTGTTGCGCTGATGTTGGACTAGATCTTTGCATAGTTGAATGGCACTTTGATTATCACACCAAAGTGTAGTTGCATGTTGTTGCTGAAAGCCAAACTATGACAGGATTTGACGAAGCCACGGGGCTTCCTTGCTAGCTTCTACAACACCACGATACTCTTCTTTTGCTAAAGAAAGTGAAATGGCATTTTCCAATAATGAATGATATTCTTTGATGCAGAGCATCTAAACACCTTAGTGGAAAAAAAAATAGAGAAAGAAGACAGGTGGACAACCACATGGACAACCAAGCCAACCATGAACTGAATTCAGTTAGCAAACTAATTTGAGTTAAAATTGAATGCATGTGTAACAAGATATTAAGAATTCATTAGTGAATCAAGAAAAAAAGAAAAAACTATGCGCGTGAGAGGGGGGAAAATGTAGTTGAGGGATAATTCTCGATTAAGGCTGAGATGCTAGAGAAAATTCTTCTTTGTGAATTTATGTCTGTGTTTTTACTTTTTTGTTTGAATTGTTGCACCCGCATTTGGCAGACAAACTAGACCTATCTGTGTTTGCGCTCCAATACATGATGAATGAATATGTTGGTATTGAAGAAGAGAAAATGTGTGCGGCAATTGGGAAATTTGGCTTGACAGGAATAGGTCAGATTACGCCGATGTAGAATCTGTATTGATGGGCAGAGGAGCCACGTGATTCACTTGCAGAGGCACTGAATGAGTGGTTTCCTATGGAAAGGCTCAAGATTGAATACCATTCTATTTGTGAAATATCCAATAAATGAAAAAGAGCACTAGATGATGCCCTTGCTAAGCTCCAAGAGAAGAAACTTTAGGTGGAGAAGCATGCTAAAGAGTTGAATAAAAGGGCAGAGGATATTGATGTCGTGAATAAAAAAATATGAATAAATCCAAGCCACATTGTTGCAGAAGGAGTCCACCCTTAGGGGGTTGAATTCCCATGAGCAGCTCAGGACTCAGTTTAATGAAGGACAAAGGAAGATGGAGGATGAGAAGTCAGAATTGGATTTTAAGCTTGATGACACGAACAACAAATGTGAAGAGCAAGAATCCACAAAATCAATAGCAGCAAAAACCCCCAAAAAGGAAGCGCATGTGTGGATGAGGAACAAAAAGAACATCATCATGCATTTTGAAAGGCTTCGTGGGCCCCTTAACCCACAGGCCTTAAGATGGATTTATTGGGGAAATGGGATTTTGGTTCACCCCAGAATCTCCTCCCCATCAAGTGGTATCAGAGCAGGAAAAGATTTCATGTGGAGATGATTTTTTGCATGTGAAGAAAGAAGTGGTACAGTTTGCTAAAGATTTGTAAGCTTGTAATTTTTTAATTTATTTTGTGAAGGTGAGAAGATTACAGCAAACCTAGAGTAGGAGTGCTCAACGGGTTCGAGAGGAGAGAACCAGAGAGATGCCGAAAGACTAAGCTCATGAGAGAAGCTTGGTAAGGAATTTGGTAGTAGGGAGGACTTGCTATTGCAGAGGTTTGGTTGAAGCTCACGACCATGAAGGAAATTCCACTAAAGAAGTGAAACAATGGGTAGAATTGCTAATGACAAGGAAAAGCATATGACAAGGAGGTCATAATTTTTTGTACCTTAGGAGTCTGATGCAAGAGCATCCAAACACCTTAGTGGAAACAAATTAGAGAAAGAAGACAGGTGGAAAACCAGGAGAACCATGAACCGAATTCAGTTAGTAAACTAATTTCAGTTAAAAATTCATTTAAAATTGAATGCATGTGTAACAAGATATTAAGAATTCATTAGTGAATCAAGAAAACAGAGAAAAATCTGTGCGTGTGAGTTGGGGAAAATGTAGTTGCTGGAGAATTCTTGATTAAGGCTGAGATGCCTTAAATTGTAATCTAAGTTTGTAAATAAATAAAATGCCTCTTTGTGAATTTATGTCTGTGCTTTTACTTTTTTGTTTGAATTGTTTCCCCCGCATTTGGTAGACAAAATAGAATTGTTTGTGTCTACACTCCAATACATGATGAATGAATATTCAGGTATGAAAGAAGAGAAATGCATGCAGCAATTGGGAAATTTGGTTTCACAGGAAAAGCTTAGATTATATCGATGTTGAATCCGTATTGATGGGCAGAGGAGTCATGTGATTCACTCGTAGATGCACTGAGTGAGTGGTTCGCTATGGAAAGGCTCAAGATCGAATCCCATTATGTTCGTGAAATATCGGATAAACGAAAAAGAGCACTGGATGATGCCCTTGCTAAGCTCTGGGAGAAGAAAATTCAGGTGGAGAAGCAGGGTGAAGATTTGAATAAAAGGGCAGAGGATATTGATGCCGTGAATAAAAAAATATGAAGAAATCCAAGCCACATTGTTGTAGAAGGAGTCCACCATTGCGGGGTTGAATTCTGCCCATGACTAGCTTAGGACTTGGTTTAATGAAGGACAAAAGAATATGGAGTATGAGAAGTGGTAATTGGCTTCTAATCTTGATGATGTGAACAGTAAATGTGAAGAGAAAGAATTTGCAGAATCAACAGTAGCAAACAACCCCAAAAAGGAAGCGCGTGTGTGAATGAGGAATGACAAGAACGTCATCATGCATTTTGAAAGGCTTCGTGGGACCATAACACACAGGCCTCAATATGGATTTATTGGGGAAATGGGATTTTGGTTCACCCCAGAATCTCCTCCCCATAATTCTTTATCCATAGTTGCATCCCAATATGGATGGCCTAAAGCTTATACAAAGGTGTCAAGATCATAATTCTGTGAAGCTTGAGCCAGTGAAGAAGAGGCTTTATCGAACTGATAACAAGTACGTCATTGATCTGTAGGATCACCGACAAGAGAAACTGCTACATCCTTAGTAGTATGGGCCCATGTTGGAAGCTAAGGAGCTGAAGGAGGATCCTGAGAAGTGGGGGGAGTATTTTCATCCTCACTGTCATCATCTGAAGAAGAAATATTTCAAAAGTAGAAGCGATAGAGAGAGGTGTCACATCCGCTGAACTAGGCTCGTAGGCCAATATATTTTCAGCAAACTTTACATCTCTTCTAATGATAACATTTTTGGACATAAGTGGAATAAGTTTATATCATTTGACATCTTCAGAATATCCAACAATAACATATTTTTCACTCTTAGGTTCTAAAGCATTATGTTTCTCATGTAGAAGATGGGCCCATGCTTCACTTCCAAAAACATGAAAGTGACTTACCTCTAGCTTAATTGAGCTCCATGCTTCTTCTGGAGTGATATTGTTTAAAACCTTAGTGGGAGTGTGATTTACTATGTAATTTTCACAGTTAATTGCTTCTACCCAAAAATTAAGATTAAGTCCTTTAGATTGAAGCATACAATTAGCCATTTTCTTTAAGATGCAATTCTTCCTTTCAGCAACACCATTTTGTTGTGGAGTATATGGAACAATATGTTGCATTTGAATTCCATTCTTGGTGCAAAAGTTTATGAATTTGTTTTTAACATATTCTCCACCATTATCAAATCATAGCTTAAGAATTTGATGTCCATATTGTTTTTCAACAAAGGCCTTAAAGGCCAAGAACATGTTAAATACTTTACTCTTGAGTTTTATGAACTATACCCAAGTGCATCTGGAGAAATCATCAATGAAAGTTAAGAAATACTTGTAGCCAAAAAATGAAACAAATAGAAGTGGACCACATAAATCACTATGCACAAGTCGTAAAGGGGCTGAGGCATGCGAAGAGGCACGTTTTTCAAAACTATCCCGATTATTTTTTTAGAACACACATCTAGAACAAACACCATCTTTTCAAGATACCATTGGAAGAACCGTCACCATATTTTCTTTACATAGATTTTGAACGGAGCGATAGTTTAAGTGACCAAATCGCTCATGCCAAAGTTTGCTCACTTCATCATTATGAGAAACAAATACCCAAGGAAGATTTGATGACCCAAAGTTGTTAAACTTATACAGCCTTGTAGAATCATCAGCAATGCTAGTAGCTAAAATCTGTCTAGGATATCTTAGGTCCTTAATTACAACATCATGAGGTGAAAATTCAACGATTTTACCTTCACTTGAATGAGTTATCTGATATACAGATAGAAGGTTGCATGATAAGGTTAGAACACATAATATATCATTAAATTAACCATTATCTAGATGAACAACTCCAGTCCCTACAACACTATGATATCTATCATCACCAACATCTATATTTTTGGTGTTACAATCATTAAAGAAGAAAAGACAACTTTTTTTTTGGCCATGTGATAAGAAGCTCCGGAATCAATGAGCCACTGATGAGAATGAGAAGAAGAAGATACATTAATGCTTGAAAACCACATGCAGAAAGTGTTATTCCTGAAGATGAAGTTGAAGTTGAAGAGTGCTCCAAATGGATGTTATGCTTCTTCATTGTTGCTTCCAAGGCTTCCATCTTCTTAAAGCATTTCGATTCTAAGTGGCCATCTCGATTACAAAAGTAGCAATGTCTATCAGCCTTCTTCCCTTTGTTTTTATTTTCATTATCATTTTGTTGAAATGATTTTTCATTTTGAGACTAAAATTTCTTAGGACCCTTGTTTGGTTTAGGACCATGCTTTTTACGATACTGCTTCTTAGGATTATTTGAATTTGGTTGTTGTTGGACCGCTAAGGCTTTCTTAGAAGAGTTTCCAAGAGTAAGAAGACCAAGATATAAGAGTTTTTCTTGTTATCTTATTAAATAATCACAAAAGGCATCAAAAGAGGGGACTTCCAGTCTTGTCATTGAGAAATGAAGGATTCCCTAGTAGAATGGAAGGTGGAAACAAACACAGAGTGGGTTGGTCCCAACTTACTAAGAATAGAATAGATAAAGTGACCATCTTCTTTTTTAAGCTTAACACCTTCCAACAGAAGTCTAAGGGTCTTGAACTTGGACAAAAAATCTTCAATGGAAGAAAAATTATTGGGGTCCAATGTAAGCAACTCATTTTCGAGTTGATGGGCTCTAATTTCATTTTT
This sequence comes from Pinus taeda, assembly GCA_000404065.3. NCBI lineage: Eukaryota > Viridiplantae > Streptophyta > Pinopsida > Pinales > Pinaceae > Pinus > Pinus taeda. The sequence continues at coordinate 83,831 of APFE031209051.1, forward strand.
AATTCCAAAAAATTTACCGAGTTGTTTCATTTCTTCATTAGGAGTATCAAGTTAGGCGATATGGAATCTATGGTCTAGACAAATAGAGATCCCTATCAACCCACATGCTTGCTCTTGCCTATTTTCCCATTTGGCTGCCTTATCTTGATCTTGAGTTTTGATTTCTTTTGAGACCATCAACAACCCCCCTATTTATTAGTATTAGCAATAACATTAATAAATGGGGACCCTTCAAAAAAAAATAAATCTTAGCATTTAATATTACCTTTTGTTTTTTTAGAATAAAACAAAATAACAAAGAAGAACTTGCTAAAAAATATAAATTTACGTTTTCATACCCCAATCGTGTAAAACGTTACAAGTTATGAGCTTCCCTATAAAAAGCGGTACATGATTACAAGACCTAAGAAAAATTTTATAACAGAAAGTCTCAAACATTAAGAGAAGCTTTTAAAACACATTTTTAAACAACATTATCACATCACAAGAGGGCACAACGAGAATCTTTTATGAAAGAATGCTTCGAAAATGCGATCCGCGAGAATGCGAGATCATAAAGTTTTGTAGCCTCTCACATCGCAAATTCCAAAATTCATGGTGCTTCTTAAATGTAACACATCCAAATATTGCAAAATACGATAGCCTCTCGCAAATCACATATCGCAGCTACCCGACGAAGCAATGGTTTCTAATGATAATAAGTTTTGCATATTTGCGATCTGCGATATTGTGAAGCAAATTGCAAAATTGCTTTATCACAAATCTAAGGGCTGAGAGTTCTATGACAATACTTTCCGTCATTCGAGGTAAAGTTATGAACACTAAATTTTAACTTAACGGTCTATCAGTGGTCATTTATTAAAAAATGATCTGTATCAAGGTAAAGGACCATTTTACACAAGGAGATATCTTTGATATGATTTAAAGAATTGACGCTTTCTTGTCACCTTATTTCTCTCTTGTCATTGATATTTCCTACATTTACTAGCATCTTAATCATATCCTTGCTCTCTGATTGCAAATTTCAAGAAGAGTGCACGGAGCATAATACACAATAAGATGGGGAAGAAAGGCAAGGGACCTGCATCTGAGAAAACAGAAATGACTCCATTATTCACAAATACCACTTGTAACAAGGACGTATGAATATCTACCTGGGAGGCCATGTACCAACTACTAGAAGAATAAAACCCAAGGATTATGAAGGTTACAGTTACAACAAATGGACGCGACTCCTTAGAAGCATCCTTAACTGAGCTTGCATGCTTGTTTCTACATCATAGCACTACAGGGCCAAAGATACTCCCCTATACTGATATGGTGAAATTGGTCATATATCATGCAAAGATATCTGATAGGGAATTCAGGACGGCCAACCAACAGGTTATCGGATCATTTAATCCAAGTAACTTGAGATGCATGTATCACTTGCTAGAATCCCAGGCTTCCTACAACAACTAGTTTGTAGAAAACTTTGCCAAGGATAATGAAGACCTGGTAGAGTGCACAAAGAACTAGTCAAGCAAGGAGGAAAGATTGAGGAAGGATAAAAACGGTATGTACACAACTAGCTCTCTATGCTCTCCTTACTGTTTTTCCGCTGCAATGTTGTGTAGATTGTTTGGGAGCCCATATATCACTAAGTTTCTTTAGAGTGGTTATCTTTATTGGATGTGGCTACTAATGCCACCATAATGGATTGGGCCCAAATTTTATCAGATAATTTAGCTTCTGCCATTTTAGGATATCAGAAAAAAATAAATAAATAAATAAAATTCTACAAGGTTTTACCCTTCGTTCTTTTTGAGTGCGTATGTCATGGATGCCATTTTTTTTTCTCTAATTTTCCTATCATGGGATGGAGGTGGACATTTCAAAACCCTCTCCCCATTTCGGTTTATCACAAAGTATTGTGGGAATCCAATTTCATCCCAAATTTATTCAACATTTTCCATGGAGTTATGCTCCCTATTCATAGAACTCTCTTCAACAAAGATGCCCCAATATGTTCCCAAGAAGCCGAAGTTGGCATTCTCTCTGTGGGAAGGTGGTTTGGGAAAGAGTTGTTCACATACATCAGGGTGTTTGGTAGCGTTTCTTCACCACATGTTCTTCCCTTTTATGTCCCCTACAAAATAATGGCCAGAGAAATAGCCTACGAGAACTATGGTGTTGGGGGAATGAACAAAGTACTGAAAGATTCAAAGAAGGCCATTTGGCCTCAATTAAAAATAGTCTGCGGAGCCTTTGCACTATTTGACTTAGGTCATGCTTTTGAAGAGGTTGATAATATGCTATGTTTACAACTGCCAAATTTCCTAGGGAGATAGTACGGTCCCTTTGGTGTTGTAAGTAATTTTACTACAATGGCTAAAATAAAAGTGTTTACCAATGAAGAAGATCCCTTTGACGATGTATTTTTGCAGAAGAACAATTTCAGAGAGGTTCTACATATGGTACGAATCTAGTTTGACCAAGAAAAACTCTAAAAGTTTGACGAATATAGAAAGCAGAGGTTAGAAAAAATCCTATTGGACCAATTGCTCATTGAACCAATAAGGGAGCCTACTCCCAGTGTTAGCATAAGTGATAATTCAAAAGAAGAGAATTCTATATCAAATTCTAAAAAATAATTAGTTGAAAAGTCTGGTGATCAGTCCAAGAGTCAACACAACAGAAGTCGGGTCAATTAAAGACACAACTCAATCTATAGAGAATCCTGACTAGTGGCTTTTGTCCCCCAAACAAGCTGAAAATCACACTCCCCTTACAAAGCCATCAAAGCCACTTGAAGTGGATCTAGAAGGGGAATGGGAAAATTTTAACAAATTAATCAACACTGAGGAACAGAGCACAAAGCCACTAACAAACCCGGGTGAGACAACCATAGAAATGGTGTTAGAGGGAACTATCAATACTCAAGAGATGAAGCATATTCAAGTTGCTCTGTCGTCCGAAATTGCATTAAAGATAAAGGAGATTCCTCCTCTAGACATATTTTATAGCCTGCAACAGAAGGTTGTCATCAGGAGGTAGAGGAAGAAAAGAAAGATAGATGTCATGCTGGCTCTAGAGGATGAACCTCTGGATGTTCTTTGGAAGGACCCAACTACAGACCCATCGGAAAACCTAACAAGACTCTCTCAGATCGCAGGAGTGTATGCTTCAGAAACAATTGATAAAGTGATAGAAGTTCAAATGCTACTAAAAGAGAAGGAGGATAGGATTTTGTTTCTGGAACAACAACTACAACAAGTCAGCATCAGTCAAGAAGCAGAGGTATAATTGGCAAGACTCCAACAGGACTTCCAACAGATGCAATTGGATCATCAAATAAGTTTGGCCAATAAAGAAGAAAAGTTAAAGGCTATGATAGATTTCCATGAGGATGATCCTAAGGTTGAGGAGTTTATTACAGAAGCACTCTCTCTTAATACTCAACTCTTGCAATAGGAAGAAATACTCTACCGAAATATCTCGCAACGGAATTCCCATTGTGAAATAAGTGATAGTATTACAAATCAAGTCGTAGATTCACAACTTGATTATGATTGAATTTTTAAGAAGGTTCCAGACTTCTTGAACTGGCACAGATCAGAAGAAGGGAAAATAGTGGAATTACCCAAAATCAACGAATCACACTAAGAAATGTTATTTTCAAAATGGGATTCCCAGCTTAAAGAAGTAGAGCAAGTGATGGAGGAGGCAGTGACAGCAACAAGCAGTATAATTGAGTGCATAAGAGAAAATCTGCACAAAGCCAATTTTATATCAGAGACTACCCCACGATTCCTCCCAAAGGCGTAACAACTTCAAACAAAGTGAAAACAAATCTTAGAAGAAAAGGAAGAATTGATGAAACAAGTAAACATGTTAAACTGGGACAAATATTGGCAGTACTTGGTAAGGCCACATAGCCAATGGATGACCCTGAAATGCCTCATAACCTCTGCCGAGAGGATAGTGCCAGCTCTTGCAATGTTGTATTTGCAGGAGAGTTAAAAGCTGAAGTTGGCCAACAAGTGCTTTTAAAACCATTGTTGGATTTTTGCTATTTAAAGGAGAAGATGCAAGATTTATCATAGATACAGTTTAGTTTTATTTTTAGTTCATTTTTGCTCAAAATGAGGCAGGTTGTTTAAACCTCCTCATCAATTTTTGTAATATTTATTTTTATATTTCCTAAAGTAGTATTTAAACTCCTCTCATTGCATTGAAGAGGGGTCCAGAGTTTTATCAAAAACAATTCTTCAGAACGTGAATTTTCCCCCCACTGAGGAGGTTTTGATAAAATAATGGAAGAAGATTTATTTCTATATGAGTTTGATGTCTACTACTGGAATGCACTTTTGTACTCTTAGTGGATGTTGACTGATTTGAAGATAAATCTATATTGTTGCAGCTCATGAGTAGAACTTATTACCAATGGTACTTTTATTTCCTAATACCTTTTACTTATGTGCCTAGTGATAAATTATTCTTAGTTATTGATATATGAAAGCTTGAATGTTTAGTTGTCATTATTGCACTTCTGTATGGTGATAACTTATTTTTATGCTGAGTATATGGATAATTATTATGCGATATGTTTTTCATAATTGTTTCGTCTAAATTTTTATACGAAACAATCATTCTTAACGTATTGTTTTCTTGTAGTGATTGAATGATTTTCATTATTGATTGTTGTTAGAAATTATTTTAGATTGCATAAGTGAAACATTACTCCCAGGGTAGTTTAAAATTAGATGTATACTTTCATTAGAATAGATTGCATATGATAGTTAAAAGATAGACTTAGAACAAGCATTCACCCCATAAACCCAAAAATGAAAAAAAAACATCATCCCATTAGTATATCCATCTTAAACAGATTGGGAAATTAGGCCCATCACCCCCAGTTAGAGCCACTATTCAAAACGGAAAAGGAGTTTCTTTAAGGTCCAGACTGGGTGGTTATCCCCTTTGTTGTAGACCCGAAATTTTTGAGGCTTCAACAGTTTCTTGGACTGAGGCTATTCTGTAAATACCTTTACTTCTAAGTAAATCCACAATCTAGGACCACCATTGGAAGTAGTTGCTGTTGTCAAGAATAAATTGGCATGTAATTTCTATTTTAACATAAAATGAAGCTATGGATTCTGAAACTAAGTGCTCTAATGGAAAGATCTCGAAAAATTAGGCTTATTAAAAAAAATAGCTCTGAAAATGGCTTCCGGATGAAGAAGTTATGGATTTTTGAAGAAAAGTTGTTGAAGATGTCGATGAAGTGTGTGAATGTGCGGAAATGAATGATAATGTTATATTTAAAAAAAAAAACCTTTCCAAACTTAATCTAATTAGTTCACTTTAAAAAAAAATATGTGACTCACTTTTATAAGTGAAAGTCATGTTTACAATGGTACTTTATGAGCTACCCACTAAATTGTAACTTAAATTAAAGATAAAGAGACTTTAGAATAATAAGTGACTCACTTTTTATAATGGATGAGAACACTTTTACATAAAGTAACTTTAAAACATAAGTTACATGTGCTTTTTGAAAAACTAACTCAACAAAAAGAAAGACTTGAACTTGAGACCTCTATTCTCATAAAGTAACTTTTGACCAAGTGAGCTAGTTTAAAAGGTTAGTAATTTTTGGAAAAGAGGAAGGTTTTTTTTTTGGTAGTCACTGAAGCTTTGGGGTGCGTGTTTACTTGAAAATTTATTTTTTGCCTACAAAACAAAAACCACAAAACCCAACACAGACATAGAAAAAAAGAAACAAAACAAACCTTTAGCCGGAAACTAAATATTTTTCTCAATGTTTTGATTTTCCGAGATCACAATAAGGCACAGCAGAAAGGAGCATACGCATGAGAAAAATATTTCCTTTCTATTTTTGATTTGCCTAAATCACACAGAGTCACAAGGCAAAGAGCATACACAGAAATGAAAGGTATAGATCTGGTAATAAAGAAATAGAAATTTAAATAAATCGAAATAAATAGAGAGATAAATAGCTAGAACTGTGAATAAAGACCGTATACCTCCAAATCTTAAAAATTACGTAGCTCGGCCTACGAGAAACCTTTGCACGTGAAAAAAAAGAGGTTTCTCATTGAAACAGGTGCTCCTAACACAATAGAACAATGCTCTTGGTCCAAAAGTAGTCAAAAATAGTAGATCTAGGAAATGACAGTTGGATGCAGTTCTACCAGCTTCATATTTGGATCACCAATGGGTGCGGCCCTCAAATAGCTCTGATACCATGTAGTAATTTACATGGTAAGTTCATCATATAGAACACCAAAGGACATCGCTCACAAATAGATCACAAATCAATACACCAATATTCTTGACGTGGTTAAAACCCTCAAAGAGGGAAACAGTCCACAGCCTGAGCCAACGCAGCCACTTCAAGAAATTTATTAGTAAAAGAATGAAAAATTACATAAGCTTCTCTCATGAATGGTTACCCTACAAATGAACCTCCATGCTCTTCAAATAGAGATCATGGAGAAATCGGGTGTTATGCCACGGATCAAGTTTCGGTAATACTGAGGAGAGAATGAACCATCATATCACTTCAAATATAGAACATAGCATGATTGTTGGATTGTAAGTTACAAAAGTACATAGTAAAGAAACACACTTTACCTAACTCTACACTAGACCAAGTTATACTAAACTATTTCATATGTGTCAGAATATCCTAACAATCACTTATTCTGGGCCTTGTGCTTTCATCATTCTTCTACATAGGAAGTTTTTTAAATTATAAACAATGAAATGACACCAAAACATCTCTAAATAAACAAGGATTACCATTACTCCCTTGTAGGTGAAGGTTTTTTTAAATACATAAGATATGCTTGCTTAAACCTCTTATACACAGAAATAAATACATAATTGGTTGGATGAATCAACTTCTTATGATTGTGAACATTTTATGATATGCAGACAATTTTTCTAGAATTGTACCTTACAGTGGTTCTCAACTCAAGGGAGAAACCTCCAAAAGCACTTAGTGAAGCCTTTCATCCTATTATAGAGCACATTGTGCAAGATGAATTTAGAAAAATTGTGGTGCCAACTTCAATTAAGATGTTGAAGCACGAACTAGAACTTGCATTGGAGGTTGTTTGTCTCCTTCTTAAATTGAAAAAACTTAACTTAAGAAAATATGTTGGTGATATTCTACCCACGGTTCTATAACAGGCTTGTCACAATAATGAAAGAAATAGGAAAGAGGCTTTGGAGAGAATTAAAACTCTTAGTTTGTAGTTCATTGATCTAGATGCAATAACAAATATGTTCAATTCCTTCAAAGGATTTATTGGGGGTTAGTTATTACCTTTAACATTTTACTTGATGTTATCGATATTGGGTTTAAGCATTGTTACCACAGTGCTTTTAATTGCTTTTTTGTAGGGATTGTATCCTACAGGGATTTTGGTGTATTCCCTTGGTATTCACTACACTTAGAGATGCATTAATCAAATAGTGTGTTGTGGATGGAAAATTAATTTGTGATGTTCTTTGTAACATCCCTCGTGAAAATTCCATGTAAAAAAAGTTATGAACAATAACCACGGTCGATGGGACACTTATTCCAAGTTGAATGTTGGGAAGGACATCCTAGGGGGTGTTAATTTTGTTGTTTATGGCTAAGGAAATTGGAAAAGGGAATGGCTAAGGCTTTAGAAAGGAAAAATGGATTTTTCTTGTCACAATTATTTATGAAAATAATGGAAATTAGGAGAAACAGGGGGTGAAAGGTCACATGTTGCATGTGAGGAGGAAAATTAAGGAACATAATGGAAAATGAAGAAAATAGAGGCCGCATTCATAAAAAGGCTTCTATGGATCAGTTGGTAACCTTCTTTTAGCTAATTTTTGGAGGTCTCTCATTATTCTCTCTCTCTCTCTCACTCTTGGACACTTAGAGTTTCTTGGAGCACTTTGGCATTGGAGTAAGAAAGGCAAAGAAGGCAAGAGGAAGAAAATATCAATATGGAAAAGGTAGGATCAAGCAGCTACTGCAAGCTTCATTAGAAATATGGAGATGCATGTGTATTTTCCTTGCTACATTTAGCATTCATGGGATTGCATGTGGTTATTTTCTACTATGGTATGGATTTTTCCAGGTGTGACAGTATTTTCAGCCTAGCCTTGCCATTTCCTAATAATTTGATGAGATAGGTTCTCTCATATGCTTTATGTGAGATGGTAGATTGGATTCAAAGATGAGTGGGGTTGATATCCAAATTGAAAGACACATGGTTTCAGTGGTCCCTCAACTAGACTAAGGATCCCAAAGCCACTAGCCTAGTAACCCTTAACCCGACTGTGGGTTGCAGTAAAGCTAGATTGTGTGCCTTGGTGGGCCTAGGAATCATTGTCGGTGAATCGAGAGATATATAGTAAATCCAAGAGGTGAATTTTATCTCTGTTGGACCTAGTGATACTTGGATGGTATGCACGATAAAGCTTAGAGAGTATGTCTAAGTGTAGGGCTTAGTGATCCCTGGATCGGATTGTGGATGCACAGTAAGGCCTGAGAGACTAGGAGGAACTCAAATTCCTTACGGTGTAGGCCGAAAAATTCGTTGGCATCCACGTTGGTTGGTATTTTTTTTGAAGAAATACTTGGCCCAACCAATCTATGGTCGGGTGGAATGTGGTAGTCTCATATCCAATTGGTTCATTGCATTCATTAATAAGAAATTCATTCCCTTGATTTTCATGTGTAAATGTATTGAGGTATCTGTGGATTTTCATGGTTGATATGTTTATGGTAATTATGTTCCTATTATGATGGTTATATGTATATTTTATGATAGTAGCTCTGTATGGATCTCTTCATTTTTTACTTGTATATGAATGAATAATGTGTCTAAGACCTAGTAAAGGATGATGCAATGATTGACATGAGGGAAAAATGGTTCATAGCGATTCTCGGATAAGTATGAGATCCATACACTTAATTATATTGTTTACAATTGTAGATTACATGTTGATTATGTATTAGACAAATTCATGTCATGCCTAATAGGGGTCTGGTAATGGTCTTGTTCAATTTATTTATTTTGCATCATTGTTTCCCTATATTTTTACTAATTCTAAGGTATCACTCCATTCTAAGAAACAACCTAGTCTATGGGCCTAAAAAATTGTCTTAAATCCCAAGGTTGCTAGCACAGAATTGGCAATTTTGGTCCCTGGTCATTGGTAGGCAAGCCTTTGAGAGTGACTTTGGGTTTTTGGTTGCTCTCTTTCCCATAGAATGAGAATGACTATGGCCTAAGGGATCCAGAACAATAGTGGGACCCAGGGATAGGTTCTCTGTGTGGTTGACTTATCTCTTGATGGTTATGTTGAAGGTGTTGGATGATTGTGTATGATGTTTCGTCAATTCCATTTCCTTAAGGTCACATAGCAGGTCGAATCTGATCATAGTAGCCTATCCTCTCATGTTTACCCCAGTTTGCATAGTCACTTAGGTGGATGAGGGAGGAGGGTGTTATAGAGTGACATCATATCATGGTTCAACACTTAGACTGGATGGGTGGTGTGCGTTGGTGATGCATGCATGTCAGTTTCATGTGTGCCTCTTACACTTGTATTTCATGTTCTTGTTGCATTTTCTTGATGATTGATTATGGTTGTAATATGGTTGTTATGGAGAATTTGATATTGATTTCATGAAATGCATTTTTCATGAGTATGTGAATAGTTACATCTGGATTATATGTCGCTTAAATGTTGATTTTATGTCACCTAATTACATCCTTTTATGTTAGGTTACATTATTGAATATGTTGATTACATGTATCAGTCTTGTTGGTTGATCACAAGAATTGATCTCTTGTTTTCGACTACATGTGTTTATGCATATGTGTAGTTGATTAGGCATTTCTTATGCATGTTGTTGGTTTGATGTGGAAATGTGTACAATGGAGTAATGGTTGTTGTCATGCATGAGGTCATAGCATGCATTGTTGTTATGGCCTTGTGTTGATAACTAGACCCTAACTAGAGTGATGTTTATATGCTGATACATTCATTTGTGAATGTATATATGTCTTTATGTTTATGTTATACATGTATCATGCTGATTTGGTGAGCTTGAAAACAAGGTATCCTCCCCAAGATATATTAAGGTATGTAGATTTATTGTGATTTGGTTTATCTAACATTTTGTTCATTGCAAGAATAAATATCAAATGGCTAGCAAAATGATTGAGCACAAAGACTGTCCCTATGAATCTGAAGAGTAGTATGATGTTGTAAATCCTTCCTATTTGATAGTTACAATGAGGAGTTTAAAGGAAGAGATAACGGTTTATAAGGAAGATAATGATTGGATCATACATGCACAAGAGAACAAAGGAGAGGTTAATTCTATACTTCTTCAGAGTTTGTCGGAATTGTAGTGATAAGGGCTGCTTCATACCATCTATGGACATGAGGATGGAACTAATGGGATATATGAACGTAGGTCTCTTGTTAGACATAGGTCGGATAGATCTGACACAATGAGAGATGGAAGGTTGTTGGACACTAAGGATAGGAGTGGCAATGAGTACAAGTACTATTCTACTTTTGGTTCTCATGAAGATCATGATCGTTATTTCTATCATCCTTATAGGAGGAATGATAGGGGATATGTGCCAAATGAATTTAAAAAATAAAAACCACCAACTTTTAACGAAGATGTGAAGAGGACGGAAGAAGCACAAACTTGGATATCTAGGAAGAAGGAAAAAATATCTATCTTTAGCTTTAATGGTAAAGAAAACATCTTGTGGGAATATGTGAAGCGGGTAAGAGATATCAGGATGGATGACTTGAGTTGTCGGGAGTTCAAGAGGCTTTTTAGGAAGAAATACTTGTCAAAGAGGTACTACGGCAGTAAGGCTAAATAATTCTATGATCTAAATATGGGATAAATGATAGATGAACAATACAAAACCAAGTTTCTAGAGCTATTGACGTATGTATAGTATCATACTGATGAGAAGGCTAAAGTTTAGAGATTTTTTCAGTGGTTTTCCACTAAAATTTAGAGATCAGATTGAGTATGATGAGCCTCATTCACTCGAGGAATTCATTGGGAAATTGAAGCATTTCTACGAGAAGTCAAAGCATAATTATGAATCACAGCATGGATGGAAGGGAAAAGACAAAGGTAGATGTAAATGGAATCCTAAGAGGAGAAGGAAAAAGAGATTTAATGCATCTAGACAGGGACATGGGTAACAACAATAGTAGCAACAACATAAAGTTGAGGGCACTCGTTGGTTTCAGTGTTGCGCATGTGGTGAGGAACACCTTAGAAGATATTTTCTGTAGCATCAGGGTGGAAGGCCTAAGATATATGATGCAAAGGAGGCGTAGATTTTTGGTGATGTTGGTCAGAGTATTCCATGTATCTATGCAACAGTGGACAACAGGAAGGCAGAACATTAGGAATCTATCATTGAGGTGGACGGTAAGAGTTGTCATCAAGTTTTTTCTATTTTTATTGACCTTGGATCTAATTATAGCTATGTTAGTCATAACTAGGTGGATAAGTGTGGTATGAGTAAGGAATTACATGCAAAGTATTACTTAGTTCAGTTGGCTATAGGTAAAAAGAAGCGAGTTCACCATTCTGTAAGACCTTGCACATTTGATTTGAATGGTATGCCTAACGCAACACATATAAATGTATTACCATTGGGATCATACACTATGTTGTTGGCCATATATTGGTTGTATCTTCATAGAACCAAGGTAGACTACTACGGTGAAGATATTGAGAGTGTCGATGACAATGGGGAACTATGAGTCTTACAAGGTAAGAAGAAAGCCACATTAGCTAGGATGGTGAAAATTATGTAAGAAAAGTGTAGCCGAAGGGAAGGGTGTATGTTATTTGTAGTACATATTTCTAGTGATAAGGAAAGGAGGTTGAGGATGCAGATGTGTTGAATAGGTACCCAACTTTGTAGTAGTTTCGGGATGTATTTCCTGATGACATTACAAATTTGCCACCTCATAGGGAGGTGGAAATTTCTATTGAGTTAGTGCCAAGGGCAGCTTTGCATCAAAAGCACCTTATAGGATGACAACACCTAAGTTGGCGGAGTTAAATTTGTAGTTGAAGGAAATGTTGGACAAGGGATACATTAGGCTAAGTTTATCACCTTGGGGCACACCAGTATGGTTCGTGAAGAATAAATATGGTACTTCAAAAGTATGCATTGGCTATAGGAAAATGAATAAAGTGACCATCAAGAACAGGTACCTTTTGCCGAGGATTTATTACTTGTTCAATCAACTGAAGGGAGTGAAAATGTTCTCGAAGATTGATCTAAGATCTGGATACCATCAAGTACGCATCAAAGAGGAGGACATTTATAAGACTTTGTTCAAGAACGGGTGTTACACTAAATTTTGTCACCTTGACTATCTGTAGTTTATATGGCCCCATCAATAGCCATATTGTCCTCTTTGTCAAGCCCCATACCTCTGCTCTTCATGTCAAAACTTCAAAAAGAGAGAAAGTCACTTAAAAGCATGTTTATCTCTGGGTACGCAGGTTCTCTCTACCTTGACTGCGTGTACGCACTCCAAATACACTGTACCTGCGTACTTGTACGCTCTGTAAGCTAAAGGTTGGGTGCGTACCCCTGTAAAGGTCAAAAGGCGCGAGTTTCATCTTTAAAAAGTTACTTGTGGTCACTTCAAGAGCCTTCTAGAAGAGTGTTTGACGTGTATTGAGCACCTCTAGATGGTTCATGCATCCCTATGATAGAGGAACTTATCCCATCAAGAGAGGAGCTACCCCATCCAAAAGAGGGAGTATCCCATTGATGTTGGAATTGAATAACTTCCTCTAGAACACTATAAATACAGGCCTTGGGCCAGAGGAGGGGATGTTCAAAGCTGAACATTCCAAAGGGTAGATGCTGCTGGAATTAGGACTTCCATTGTAAGCTTGTGAGGAGAGATTACCATCCTTTTTTGTTTCATTTGGAAGTGGGTGAGCTTGTCAAAGTAGAGGAAAACTCTTGCTGGACCCTGGGAGGAACTTGCACAACAACAAGGCTCAGGTTGTAATGGTTTCGTTTTTGTTTCCTTAATACAAATAACTCCATTCTTCTCAATGATTTGTTGTTAATGAATTGTTTCATATACTCCTTGGTCTATATGTTGAATATGCTTTGTTTTATGGAATATTCAGGTGTTATGTAATCGTTTGATTGTTAGTGTATGCAGGATTCAAAGTGAAGGAGGAGCTCATCTGGAATCAGCGAGGCGGACTGCTACAACAAGTGTTGACTTGAGGTAGGATCAAAAAACACTTGGTTTCTCATAGAATAATGTATGTTTAGAGAAGGATTGCTCTTAATTGTCTTGTTTGTCACTAGAGAGTCTTAGAATCCTAGGGAGGTTAGTTTTGTCCGCAAAAATAACTCTTTCCGCATGACAGCCACCCTTCCGCTGTACCTCCTTTTCTTCTTTTTCTTCTTTCTTTTCTCTGTCTCTTGTTGGCCAAGTTAATTAATTGGCGTTCTCTTTATCTCTTAAATAAATTTCTATTCATCTTCAAAGTGTCGCTTACCTCTCAGCCCCGCAAAATTTATTATTACCTCTCTTCCTTAATTCTTAACCTCTTTAATTTCCCATTTCTATTTTCTATCCATCATCCATAAAATAAGAAATTATTTATTAATCCATTAACCTCCATTCATCGTAATAATCCTTAATTTAATCACCATAAAATTTTTATATGGAGTTAATTTATCTAGGTTCCATTTTTAAAAATTATTCTTGTAATTTCATTTCTTTAATTAATTCTAAATAACTATATCTTATTAATTCCTTTTTAACATAATTATCCTAGTCATTCTTATTCAAATCTCATTCCTTAATTAATCAATCTCCATTATTACTTAATTTATATGAACGAAGAAACCAGTCAAATTTTTTCAATAGAATTTCCATTTTCAAAAATTATTTATATAAATTTATTTATTTTATTCTTTAATTTTAATTATTTATTGAATGTTAACTATGTATTAATTCTTAATCTACTATCCTTAATTTAAAATTGATTTCAACTATCCCTTCCTTCCTCCTTTAGTCAAAATTCTAATTTCCTTATCCTTCTTGTTCAACTCTTGGCCCATAATTTACAAATCTCAATCATTATGTGACTAATCAAATATTATTTCTAATATTTTCTCTACCTCTTAACCATTAATCAACAAATACAAAATTGAGATAGGTTCCTATATAAAGGTGCTCCAACACTTGTTTACTCTTAAGGCTCTCTTTGGTCCTTGATGATAGATGGAGTTCCCATCCTAAACATTTTACAGATCACTTATATTACATAGTGCCCTTCTGGAAATTTGTAACAATATGAATCACTGTGGAAGTCTTCAATCACTCATAAAAAAACATATTTATTCTACATTATAATGCAAAACAATTATAGTATATATCATACTATAATACAAAAAAATTAATGTCATAAAATTAATATTATATATTGATTAATATAATTGTAATAATAATAAAAAAATAATAATTATAATAATAATATTATATATATATATAATTATATATAATAATGTATTTATATATAGAATATATTAAGTTGGTGCCATGGCGTATATCAACCCACATTTATTAATGTGGTTGATATACGTCATACAGTGTTCAACTTAATAAATGCTTATACATAACTTACAATAGGCTAAATTAGTATATTAATATTGTTAACATGTTTAACAATATATTAAATATTGTTATTAATATTGTTAAATATATTTATTAATATAAACTATTGTTAATATTTAAATAATAATTTAAATATTAAATAGATTTAATTAATTAAATAGTTTAATTCATTCAATTAATTAATAATGATTTAAATAATTCAAATAAATATATTGATAATAAAATAATAATGAATTATTATGAAGATGAGACTTCATGTTTTCCATCAATAATTGGTAAAAAGAAGCTTCTGCATAAATCACAATCAGAAAAGATTCTTGCCGAATCGTTTCCTTAAGTTAGTTTGATTAGTATATCTTAATTAGAAGTATTATTGGATCGCGTTTAAGTAATATAAGGATAGCCTATATAGATATATAGTATATCTCGAAAGAATTAAAATTTTAATAATTTTTAAATAAAACATATATAATATTAACT
>APFE031209052.1:0-23807 GCA_000404065.3 Pinus taeda
AAAATTATATAGATATTATATATAAAAACATAATAAAACTGGTTTTTTTTACAAATATATCATGAAATATTTTATAGTGTTCATATTAGAGACTAGAAAGATTTAGCGAGGTTTCTAAACTTTAAGATAAATTTCCATCCTTAAAATTTTCCCTAAACACAACGCAGAAAACATAGCTTTAGGCATTGCGAAATATCTTTGTAGTACTTCCAAAATCTTTGTTTTTGGCTTTTGGAAGAAAAATTAAATTTATCTCTCTACAACTAAACACCACCCTATCTTAAAATGTTTTCCATGATCAAAGAACAATCTCTTCCCACCGCTCTTCATCCATCATTTCCTTTGCTCAATTCAAGCTCTGAATTTTTGCTGGAAAATAATCGTGTTCTATGTGCAAAAATAATAGATTCACTGCAAAACATTTTGGGGGTCACATTAACAAGCACACATAACAACAACAACTCAAAAACCAAATGTTTAAAAGAAAATACTGCTACAGAATTTGGTCACACGAATTCCAGAATGTAATAAAATGTACACACAATTTAAAACAAAGATAAGAGAACACATATTTAACATAAATATTTTGTTACACGACTTCCACTTCATTCATTCATAACATAAAGGCATGGAGGTAGGAGAATAAAAACTCTCTCCCTTTCTATTTGATCCCTCCTTTTATGCACAATATTTTCAACTGGTTCACTTCCCTTCCTCTCTAATTGGGGGAATTTGAAAAGACAACAACAAAAATGAATCTTGCATTCCTAGGCTCTTAAACTTATTCAAATTTTGTATTTACTTTAAGTGTTTAAAATATCATCAACAGTGAAAAAATTGATTCTTCTAACTCAACATGTGGCCAATCCACCACATTGTCAATTCCTCTCCACTTTTTCATCACAAGCTTGGTCTAATGCTCCTAGATCTGATGCACAAAAATTGGATTTGATTGGATAGTTATAGTAACCAGTTCAAAAATGTATGTGTATTTCAATATCTATGAATGTTGCACAAAACACATAAGGTGCCACATATTTCGAACTATTTTCAGACTAGACATGTAAAAGGGGAGCTTTATGGAGTAGGTCCATGCATTATAAGTAAATTATATAGGGAATAAATGGAACTCACTACTACTTCTATGATTCAATATGAAACATAAATTCTTTATTAATTCTTTAGTTATGGGGAAGGGAAGAAGTACAAGAGAAACCAACTAACTAAGAAATCATGGGTACATATATTTTTTGGGGAGGTGGTTGATGTTGATTATGTTGAATTTCCACAACCTTGGGTCTAGGTTAGAGTCTTCAAATCACTGATGCTACCAAACTAAGAATCCTAATGATAAACTACTTTCCACATTGGAAATATAAAGAAGGAAATCAATACGGACAATGATATAGTTTTAATAAAAATTGTACAATATGTACAATCCCAATCTTTGTTATATTAAGTAAACTGCGTAATACAACATTCTATGGTTTACAAGATACAATGGAAAACTTCACTGGGGATTTTATGTCGTATATTGTCCTGTCATTCCTTCGCTTCCGTACTGCTCAATAGTAGTTCCTTCGTCCATCAAGGCATCTACAAATCGAGACTCAAAGACGATTACCTTTGATCACTGCTGCGAGTCACATCTCCTATAACGAACATGAGCTCATCAATTGCTCTCTAAGTAGGCCTAATTCCCGAGCTCCAATCTGTGAGGCTAGAAATAACTTTCTCCCATCAAAGTGTTGTACATCAGCACCAAAAATTCACCTATTCTCATGCCAACCAAGTCCTTCTTGTCTGCAACTCTAGGGATACTTTGGGTAGCCAACTTGCTACCCTCCAGCAACTCTGTGATACCCAATCCTGTCACTACCAATTCTTCTCCTAGAAAAGTCTCTTCCCCTCCTCAGAAGACCCTCCACTTGTCATCTATAGGCTACTACAAAAACTATCCAAACTGGTCAAATCTCTTACCTAATTAAAGACACAAATACTACTCCAAGTCTCTAGTACGGGTGTTCATGGTTAGGGAATTGACATGCTGCAACAACCCTTGTTTCTCCACCCAAACAACCCTTAATTTGCTGCAGCTTAGGAAATGAAGCATGCCCTGATTTTGTGTTGTTGTTTTTGGCTTATACCACCCTCAAGCAGTCTAGGATACGCACCTTTCTGAGGTAGTATGGCCTCCGAGCTACCAGAACCTTCCTCCTGTACCTATGGCCCACACAAACACAGAGATAACCCACCTTAAAGCTGCCCCACAAACCTGTGTTATCCTCTATAGAAACTCAGCCTTCTTGAGGTATTGTATAGTCTTCAATGAAGTTAAAGAAGCACCCAAACAACACCCAAAATATCCATAAAGCAATGTTGTTCTTTCCTCCTTTCCTGCGGCAAAACAAAAGCTAATTTTCTCCCTTATACAATTTCTTCGTCAGCTTTAATGAGCTCTTGTATTACTCTTTTTTGATGCTTAAAATGACTCAACACATCCTCAATATGTAGGCTTTACAACCTCCAACAAGTTTACTGAAAGAGACATGTCTACATGGAAATTTCTTCAAGTCGGCATACTTGAAAATCCAATATTTACTATGTCAACTTCAAAATTTCATATATCTCAAATGAAAACTCATATTCAGATGATTTTTTATGTGTTGGAATAATCTTTCTAAGCACTATCATCCTCATCCATCACATTCCATGAATACATCATGGTTCTTCCACAAAACATGATGGGTTCCAAAACCCCATACTTGGGTTTCAAGCTCACAAGTTGTCCTTGTGGCGCTTCTTCCTCCAAACCCTAAACCCTAAGGATTGGAGTATCTCCCAAGGTACACAAACAAACACTCACGCTTAGTGAGGGAGGTACTTATAAGACCAAGAATTATCTCGTCATGATCATCACATCTTGCAACATTTTCCCAACTCTTGGTGCTTACAATCGCAACAATCCCTATATAGTAAACTCTGGCCTTCTCAAAAGTTTAATTTTCACCTCCAAAAGAAACCTACTTCTTCTTCTTATCCTATAACATGTTCAACTCTTGCCATGATTCCTTCTTGGAATTTGTAGGAGCACCCTTGCTCACCACTGACCACGTGCTCTTCTTGGGTTGTAGAGTCTCCCTCTAAATCTACAAGCTCCCTCTTGAACTAGACTCATTTTGAGTCACTAGAAACTAGACCTTCTTGGAAAAAGTGTAACTTCTTCTTGGGAACTTCTGCCTTCTGGTTTGAATCTTGTACCTGCATGTACTCCTACTTATCTGGATCCTGCACCTATCCCTGCTTCTTTCCATGATCTTGAGGCTTGGAAATCAGCCTGTAGAGGATATGCTCTCTAACTCTGACTACAATCCCATCAGAATTTGAGCTTTTGAGCTTGAGTCTTGCCTTCCCACCCTGGAATAAGATCTCAAACCCTTTTGTCTCCATCATCGAGATCGACATCACAATATATCTGAGTCCTGGTATAAATAATGCATCCTAGACCCGCCTCACATGTCCTATCTCCATCATGAATGGCACAACACCTCATCCTTGAATCACCAACAGACTCTTGTCACCCAACACCATATGAAACTTTGAGTCTCATCCATCTAGAGTCTCAAAAATATCGTGTGACCCTATCATATTCTTCGTCGCATCACTGTACATGTACCATCTATCCTATTTGAGAGTACTCCATCGGAAATGAGAAATCATAGAAAAATCCTCATCTTCGTCTTCCAATCTTCTAATGAGCTCATCCATCTCAACTTTATTTCTAATAAGGGTGGTTTTCTTCCCTTTTCTTTTCTTAACATCTGCCTTCTTCTTCTTTGGACATCTCGATGAAAAATGACCCATCTCGCCATAATTGAAATACTTGACTTTAATCAAGTCCTTATTTTGTTTACCATTCATTCATGATGCAAGTGCAATGTCATCATCTAAATATTTGTGCCTTAGCTGAATATCCTCTTATCATAACTCTTCCTGAATGATGTCATCCAGCAACCTATCCCAGTCTGGTAGCTTCTCCCTGGAAATGATTCCTTTGATGGAGGGCTTCCCTTCCTCGGTGAACCCTTTCAAGGAAATACTTACCATATCTCCATCTCATACAGGCACATCGATGGCAACAAGCTCATCCTTGACCTGAGATAATCTCATCAGTTACCAGGTCATGCTTTCACCCTTTAACATCTTGGTGGACTTCAACTTATCCTCCAATATCATTACCTAGTTCTTGTTCTTATTCTGGAACAACATATGAAGATCCATCCACATCTCAAGTGCAATGTTCTTCTCGGACAACTGAGGTATTAGGTCATTCATCACACCATCAAGGATGATTAATCTTGCCCTCACATCCAAATATTCCCATATTTCAATCTCCTCGGGATCGGTTGGTTTCTTGATCTCTTTCTTGGGAAAATTGTACATCCTGTTGACTTGCAAGATTAACTTGATCCTTTCGTTCCATAGACTATAGGTGGAAAATCGCTCCAACCTATCCTCATATTGGACACCTTCCTTAAAGTTCGACATTGTAGTGAACCCTTCACTCACAATGTGAACAACTCCCTCTCATGTTGTACTTCGTTGCGCACAACTTTGATTTAATTAGTTCTGAAGTGGCTCAGACACGCTATAATACAATGTTGAATTTCCATGACCTTGGGTGTAGGTTAGAGTCTTAAAATCACTAACACTACCAAACCAATAATCTCAACCATAGACTACTTTGAACAATGGAAATATAAATCCTTAAATCAATACACACAATGATACACAATTTTAAACAAAATTATACAATATTTACAATCCCAATCTTGGTTATATTAAACAAAATGAGTAATACAATAGTTTATGATTTACAAGATACAATGACAAACTTTGTTGTAGCTTCTATGTTATATCTCTTCCTGCTAGTCCTTTACTTCCATACTTTTCAATAATAGTGCCTTAGTCCATCAAGGCATCTACAAATCAAGACTCCAAGAGGGTTTCCTCTTATCGCCGCTAGAAATCATGTCTACTATAATGATCATGGGATCATTAACTGCTCTTAGGTTAGGCCTAATTCGCGAGCTCTAATCTCCCAAGCTAGTAGAAGATTTCCTCCATCAAAGTGTTGCACTTAGGCACCAAAACTTCACTCAATCTCACACCAACAAAGTCCTTGTCTGTTACTCTAGGGCTACTTTGGGTAGCCAATTCGCTAGCCTTTAACAACTCTATGATACCCAATGCTGTCAGTGTGAATTCTTATCCTAGGATAGACTCTTCGCCTCCTCGTGAGACCATCCACTTGCCATGACCAAGAAAATTGAAAACTGATCCAAATTGGTCAAATCTCTAATCCAATGCAAGACATAATACTACTCCAAGTCTCTAGTATTGATGTCCTTGGTTAGGGAAATGATATGCTATAACAACCCTTG
The DNA here is from genome assembly GCA_000404065.3 of Pinus taeda. Classification (NCBI taxonomy): domain Eukaryota; kingdom Viridiplantae; phylum Streptophyta; class Pinopsida; order Pinales; family Pinaceae; genus Pinus; species Pinus taeda. Next base: position 5,445 of record APFE031209052.1, read on the forward strand.
TTTCTCCACCCAAACAACCCTTAATTTTCTATGGCTTAGTCAAGGGAATATGCCCTAATTTTGTATTGTTGTTCTCGGCTTATATGACCCTCAAACTGTCCAGCATAGGCACCTTTCTCAGGTGGTATGACCTGCGGCCGACCAAAAGTCTTCTCCTGTAACTACGACCCACACAAACAAAGAGATAACCCACCATAAAGCTGCCCCACAAACTTGTGTTATCCTTTGCTGAAACTTGGCCTTCCTGAGGTATGTTACAACCCTCCATGCAGTTAGAGAAGCACCTAAACATCACCCAAAGTAGCTTTAATTCCACATTGTTATGTCCTCCTTTCCTGCGACAAAACATAAGCTAATCCTCTCCCTTATCCAAGTTCATATTCACCTTCAACGAGCCCTTGTATTTCTCTTTTCAATGCTTAAAATGACTTGAACCATCCTTAACATAAAGGATTTAATGCCTCCAACAAGTTCACTTAAAGAGACACGTCTACTTGGAATTTTCTTCAAGATGGCCTACTTGAAAATCCAATATTTACTATGTCAACTTCAGAAATTCATATCTCTCTAATGACAACTTGGATTTGATCAATTTTTGGTGTGTTGGAATTGTATTTTTGACCACTAACATCCTCATCCATCACAATTCATTTATACATCTGAAATTGGCTGCAAAACATTATGGGTGCCAAAACCCCATACTTGGGTTTCAACCCCACAAGCTACCCTTGTGACGCTTTTTCCTCCAAACCCTAAACCGTAGGTCCTGGAGTACCACCCAATCTACACAAATCCATAGATTGAGCACAATTATATAAATGTAAAAAAATCTAGCAATTTTGCAGGTTTCATGCAACTCGATCATCAAACCATGCAATACTTGAAACATGTAGGAGAAAACTCTCTTTCTTCTGTGCAAATGTGATAATAATGAATGGGAAACTTGTGAATACATAGACTGGGTAGATGGATGGGCTCATGTATCTCTCTCCATTTGTCATCTATAGGTATCTTTTAAAATTATCATAGTTGGAAGAGGAAAAATCAAGTATTATAGTATCTTATTATGACATATCGATTCTTTTATAACTAAACATATATGATATTGAGCAATGAAGTTCGATGGATATTTTATTAATTTTTTTCAACTAGCACAACCATAGTATGCTTTGTTTATTTATTGGATTGGCATTTTCTTAGTAGATTTGTTGTGGGTGCCATATAGGTAGTGGTTTCCCCAAAAGGTAATGAATGGGGTAATGAATATCGGTAGAGGCATTGCATATAGGGAGCGAAATCCGTTAATGTTGCATTAATAGTATCTAAAGGATATAATATTTTGATTGGGGAAATGATTATGAAAGGACAATATATAAAAATGTGTGAAATGACATGGAAGAGAAAAAAGTTTGTCTTTGAATATTATACATTAGGTAATTTTGCATGCCCCTATACAAACTTAATTGTTGGTGCAAACATCCAATTGCAAGAAATCATTAAAGGAATGCTACTTACTACCTAATGATGAAAATAATAACTTAATGGAGACCATTATTATTAGAAGTGATCATGATGGTCTACTTGAATCGATATTGGTAAGTAGTTAAATATGTGGTATTTTTGTTATTTTCTATTTTATATATGTAATGTGATTTTTTTCAATTAATTTATGCAAGAATCATATTTAATATTAATTTATGTATCTAACTCTTTTATCCTTTTTTTGCGCCTAGGTAATCTAATGAATCATGGGCACATGAAGGCTTTCTAATAAGAAAAACAATGCTTTTTAACACCATCGCAATTATTCTTAGAATGATATTATTAGGATGGATGCAATTTTATATTCCTTGTTACACATCCATTTTTATATTCTTACTCATTGGACATGAGCTTTTGTGACACCTAGTATGATGTATAATGATTTATTTTGCTTGTGGTAGGTACCTTGTGGGATATTGACTATGTTTATAACTGCGAAGATTATGTACATTTCTTAAGAGGCATTTCTTAATTCATAAATGTAACAAAAAAGCATAACATCCAAATGAAAGTTCATAAACGAAAATATTTAAGTGCATCAAATGCTAAAAAGGGTGACATCAACTTCTGGTCAACATTGGGGAATGGTTAATATAAGGTAGAAGTTCCTTACATATCATCAATTTAGATTATAGGTGTTTCTTATGGTGTGTCAATTATGTGTATCATGTAAGAATACGTTGTAGGCTCGAAATGTCCGCCTCAACATTGGGGAAAATCCATCCGACCGGGACCTTAGAGAAGATCCTTTTCTATTTGAAATTGTGGTTCCAACTGGTTAAACTAGGAACAATTACCTTCTCTCTATCTTTGCTGGCTTAAATTATTTTTTTTCTTACCAATAGAGAAGATCCATCAGATCAACCCTCTTGTTGAGCTTAGGCAAGAAAGTGATCTTTAAGCTAATCTATGGCTTAGCCAAGCCACAACTAAAGTTTTCTTCTTTGATAAGAGCACTTGTAGAAATGTAATGATTAATCTAAATGAAAACTAATACTATAATACAAGAAAAACCAGACAAATCCTAAGCCTATCGCGACTAGGAAGATGTAGATCTAACCCAAACTAGAGAAAAGTAATTAAATGATTGGGATTTAAATATGTTTTACTTATAATGAATAACAAGCTAATGAAGTAGTTTAATTAACTGATATTATGAATACCAAAACACATTATGTTTAGAGATATATCAACAAGAATGATTAATTATTAAAATTAGGAAGTAATTATCATAAAGCTAATGACCATTCAACAATTAAAAATGAATGATTATTCAATAACATTAGAAAATAGTTCACATAATGTTACTAATAATGAAATGAGGATTAAATGACATATTTTTGACTAAATAGTTACTTAGAAATATGGTTTCAATGCACAATACTAAAAGACAAAATTGCTAATCAACACATGAGACAACAAATTAGATAGCTAAGCTATAAGAAAGGAATTCATATTGACAGAAGTGCACAAATATAAATCCAATAACATTATTATGTTATTACAAGAAATGAAATCTGCACTAAAAATAATAGTATTCAAAACATATATTGATTAAACCTAGTCTCTTTCACAATTCTTTCAATCTGATTTCCAACAGTTCTCTACAACTCATAATCTCTCTTGTTAAAATGAGAGCTGCAATAGTGCAAGCTCTTCTCCCCATACATAGTTGACATTCGTAAAAGATAAATCCCCGTATTCCTCAGATATGAAATTTCACTCTCCTCTTACCTTCAACTCCAAATGCCTATTACAGTTGTGCTACAAGGCGTACATAATAATACAGACAAAAACCATGTTTTAGATTCTATAAACTACTATTTATAATTACAAAAATGAATTTAAAATAGGAGAGTTGTTGAAGAACAAATCTGCTTCAACAATTTTCATTGGTCAAAATTATTTTTCTTCTCTTACTGGAGAAATTTCATTGATTCAAATCTTCTCTTGCTCATCTTCTCAACCTTTCTCCTCTCAAAAACCAACAAAAAATAAATTAAAATAAAAAATACCAAATCCAGAAAACAAACATCGCTATTCAAATTTAGTTAAATAAATAAATAAAAGGAAATATGATCTTTCCATTCATCCATGTAGAGATATTATTGGTCAAAAATAACATATTTGAATGGATCTACACTTAGTAGAGTCTATGAGCAAATGAAAATGCAGAAAATTAAACTTAGAATATTAATTTTGTTTACAAATTCAGATCCTGATTTTATGCTAAATTTTGGACACTTTTAATGACCAAATATGGTCACTTAACCACATCATAAACATTCTTGATTATTTTATCTGTCTAACAAGCCATCATGGGCCTTATTTGGCTAAGTAAAAATGAACTTATGAGCTTCGAAACTTGAAGTGTGAATATGCCAGAATTTTGGAAAAAAGTTCTACCTTAACTGAAAATAGGAATTTCTAAACTTGAAGTGTGAAAATGCGAGAATTCTGGAAAAAAAATCTACCTTAACTGAAAATAGGAATTTCTAATTAAAAATTCTATTTTTAGATTAAATTCATTAATTCTAATTCATTGTTTGTTAATTAAATATATACAATTAATTAATTTCATTGGTTAAATTATTTACAAATCAATCAATTTAATTATATTAATTATAATTCCAACTTAATTAAATCAATAAACAATTAATTAAAATTATTTACGAATTAATCAATTAAATTAATTAAAAATAAATTGAATTAAATGAATAATATATTTATATTTTCGTTATATTAAAATTATAATATTAGAAAAACATGTTTTTGTTTTCTCAGTAAAAGTTCTAACTATTGTATTATATGTACATAAAGGAAATTACAGACATATGTAGCGTGACAATAACACTGTTCTCCATGGCCACCCTCGGCACCATGGATACACTGACTTCACAGGAGGCTCCCTCGCAGGGGTAGCGACTGACACATTTCCTGAGACCTCTGGAAGATGAACGAGGCTCCAAAACGATTTCCAAAAAATGTGCCCAAAACAGGACTCATACTAACCAGGAGTTTGCAAATTATCTAGCCCACGCAGGGGTGTCCCTCCCCAACCTATTGGGCCTGAGTTAACCCGACTACCCATTACCAAGCTGGAACAAAAAGAGCTGATAATTTTAAAGAACAACAGGGAAATAAACTGAATTCAGACCCAAACTAGGTAACCGTCGCTTGACATCGTTCTGGACTGATGCCGGGTGAGGTCGCGCGCAGGGTGGCTATTCGTCCACCGGAGGCTTCTCTTCTTCAATCGTGCACCAGCCAAAACCTTCAGGGACACCCTCCCACATTGCTGCCCACTTGACGCGCTCCTCTTCTGAGACTGTCGGTGCTCTGGAGGTGGAGGGGTCTGCCATGGTGGCTGTCCCTGATGTGCCTTCCCCATTTGGGGGGGGTGGCAAGGGGTGGGCTTGTTCCGGACCTGCATTGGGTGCATCCTCTCCTCCTGGTGGCGCTTCCTCCCCTGCACCCTCCGGGACTTGGGTGAAGAGAACCGATACATGTGCGCAAATGCTGTGAGGATCACGCGCATTGCCGAGGGTGAAGACCACAGAGCCAAACGCCGGGAGGGCAGGTCCCTCCTCGCTAACCCCACCAATCTCCGTGATTCGTCCTGCGTGGAGAGGTGCCACCCCTGCCCGTTGGTAGCAGTAACAGCAGCAGCAGTGGTGGTGCTCCCGCTCAGCGCCACCACGCCCGCATCCCCTGTTCGAGCCTCGTCTCGATCCCCTTCTGCTGGGCTGTCTCTGACGCAGTCGGGCCATGACTGAATGGTCTTGCAGCTTCCTAGGAGCCTGAATTCGGCGCTGGCTCCTACCAAGCACCACCACCACCCCCTTCGATACCTCCTCCAACTGTTCGACTCCTCCTGTTGCCAAATTGCAGAGCTCAGAGTTCGCCTCCCGAACCTCTGAGCTTGCCTTTCCTCCTTCCCAAGAGTATGCCCAGTTGTAAAGAATACAGGACCAGAGGGCAGCCAGCGTGGTCGCGCGCCTCTTCCCTCTGCAAATTTTCCCGGGAGAGTTCTGCCACCTGCAAGCTGCGTTAACCAGGAGCCATTGCCGGATGCCATCGTCGGTTTCATACTTATCACCGTGCCATAGAAATGAGCGCCTCCCTCGTCCCTCCATCCCGTCACCCTGTGCGGCATTAATGCCTTGAGCTCACAGCAGCCGGAGTTGGTCGATGGCGGCTCCATTAGTGAGCATTTAAGTTGCATGGGGCATCACATGGGGGCCATGTGGCTTGGCCCGCGTAAACCCTGTGTCACCCGCATCCGGGGATATTAGAAAAACATGTTACACTACCTTCACAATTCATTTTGTAACTTCCAAATAATGTTAAAGGAGTATGAATCATTTTTTTAATTGACGTATTCATGGGACAAACCTTATGCGGAGAGAATTATCAGATTTTAGAAATTACAATTATCCTATGTCTTTAAAACAAATCAAAAAAAATTCTATGTTTGATATCCGATATCATAACTTTTTCTAATATCGAAAAAAAAATATGTGAATTTTTTTAAATATTGGGACTTTTGAAATATGAGGATTTTAAAATATTGAGATTTTTATATTGGAAATTTTCTATCGGTATTTTTTTGTCTCGGTTGAGGTGAAGTGGTGATCATCTGGAGTGCACTCATCCATTATAAACTAGAACCATATGGTGATTGAAAATCTGACAATGTCAACTATAACCACTTTGTGATTTTGAGATTTCAGGCTTGGTAATTTATTTTAAAATTGGGCAATGGAATAAATCATTGAGATCCCGACTACACATAATTTTAATCTTTCTACATTTTGCGTGTGGGAATTTTGTATGACCATTACTGAAAAATGAAATAGTTAGTAAATATTAACTAGGAATTAATATTTGCAATCAGTTACTAATCTATATACAAAAAGTAAAATAAGATATATTTTTTAACTGATATGCTAAAATTTATCAAACTTTGGATGAACACCATTTGCAAACCGTGTAACCAAATGAGATGAAACAAATACTGATGGAAATCTAGTGAAAAGTCAAACTCAATGAAGTAATCAAAATAGAAATCTGAAGAAAACACAAAAAATGGAAAAATTGTAGGATGCTTAACTAAAAGAAAATATTAAAAAGGTGATTTAACAAAATAATTGTGGAAAGGGCCCCCATTATTTGAAATGAATAATTAAAAAATGGAGGGGTTGAGTTTTCACTAAAACACTGGTGACACACAAGGAAGAACCAATTATCTCTGGTTAAATATAATGAACTTCAATTTACCTAAAGCTTAAACATAATGGTGTCCATTAAATCATCATACAATAAAACACTTCCATGGGTCCCATATAAATAAATTAAGCAATATGAGTTTGAAAATATAAGTACTCAAAGTAGACTTGAATAAAAATTAAGAATCCAAAATTTGGGAAAATTTTATTTTAGAATTACCTCGTATTAGAGAATAGAAGAACATATAGAAAAGAGCTTTTGATAAAGAATATATCCATTTTTATGAATGGTCTCTGACATCACTTCATTGCTAGAGAGCATAAACAATACCCCGACGAAGTTGTCTTTTATGCCATACAATCCTAGCCCCACTATTACCGAGCATCCATAGCCCCTACAAGTTTACATGTATTTCCCATGCTTCCTCTCTTAATCACCTTTTTGATAAGAACATTTGGAATCCTTTAGTTTATGATGTACCTGAGTGAAAGAGGTGTGATTGTAATATAGACTTATGTTAATGGATATAATACTTTCATAATGTTTACTACAAAAATATTTTCCCGTGACTATCAATCATATGTTTTTTGTAAAGCGTAGGGAAGGGAGAGATTCATTGAGTTAAACTCAAATCAATTATTTTCTTCAAAAGGTAAACTATAACACTTATAAAGGATGTGTGTTCTTCCATGAAAAAAATTAAAGCAAGAGGAATTTATGGTTCCATAAAGATATACTTTAAATGATAAATGTCATTCACTGAAATAGACATAGTAAATATTTCCCATGTATACCAACCAATTTTAGGTGAGGAAAGACCTTCCACATAAATTATAGAGTTGTCACCAAAATCAAACCATAACCAATTGCAAAAGTGAAAAATAACATGAAGCTAAAATTAAAGAGAAATCAACAAACTCCAAAAAATGTAAGAATGAGGAAAGGAGACACTGAAAGAAAATCCCAAATTCAAAAGATAAACCCCAAGAAGACTAATTATAGAAATATATTAACAAAATAGTAAAAGAAGATAGCCATTTGAGTTCATGGCATGTTAAGATTTTAATGGTTTTATATTGTAGAGTTATAAGAAATAAGACTTCTAAACTGTAAGGGAAATAACCATCATGAGGTGAAATTAAGCCAAATGAGAAGTCTCTATCTACTACAAAATTCTTTGTTTTAAAAAAAATCCTGCATAAAAGCATATTAACCATTTTTTGATAAAACAATGCTTTAGAAATAGACTAAATGTTCAAAAACTCCACAATTTAGCTATTTTTATGAATGATCATTACTTCTATACCTAAACCCAAAATCAAATGATAAATAGAGTGAATTCCCAATATGAGCTAGTAGGTTTGTGAAAATAACTCATCGAGACCTGCAAAACAAAGTTTTGTATCACTAAAAACAAAACAAAAATCTATAACCAAAAGTAAAGAAATAGAAATGAATTAAAGTGGGTATATGAAACTTACCATTAGAGAATTTTGTTTAATTTTACCTAAGAGATATCATTTTCTCCAATAGAAAGAATCTCTTCTTTTAATTAGAAGTAAAAGCATGGAGTTGAATTTTTTGAAATTTCATTGACCCAAAATTATCAGTTATTAAATCTAGATTAAAGCAAGAAATATTAGAAGAAAACAATGATTCATGTTCAAGGAATCATAAGTGAACAAAATCGACAAAAATGAAAGTGAAGCAATGCTTCATTATGAATTGCAGTGAGGATTTCTTTGTTAATATTTCAAATTTCATATTTACTCCATGATTCTCATAAATTGTCAAGAATCAAGACCAACTCCAAACAATGTAATCTATATGTGTAGATGGAAAGGTCTTGAAATTTTTGTATGCTAAATATAGAGTGATGTATCAAAACTCAAATATAAGAGAATTCAAACATGATTTAACCATAATCCATTACCATTACCTTTTCCAAATTCCTTACCATTGTTGTATTACCATAGTGGTTTCTCAAGAGAGCCTTTAAAAGCAAATGAAGATGTATATTAAAAGATGGCTAAGATAATGAAATGGGCATCCAATAGTGAGACAAAGATAAAAATGTAAATGAACCATAAGTGATGAAATTTCTCATTAGCTAAGAAGATTGACGAGAAGAGTAAAAAGAGGTCCATTTGTACAGACCATGAAAAAAGTATATCCCTAAAGTCAGAAAGTCATCTCAAGAAATGAATACATGGATTTGATGAAATTATAATTAAAATAAATCCAATCTTTTGACCATAATGATAACATGAAAGTAAGCATATATATAAAAATATAATCAAGCAAGACTTCATGTGAGCATATGGAAATATCAGAATGAATTGATTAGAGACCTACAATGATACTTAGCCTGATATTATGAAGTTCGAGGCTTCTGAGGGAATCAGAGAAAGAGGTAAGAGCTATGATAAATAAGACTTCCAAAATGGGGACAATTTTCTGATATGTAGAATTACGATAAATAAGTCCTTTGATATTTGAATGTTTTCAACGATTTTTTTCTAGAAGTTTAATTGATTTTCACGTTCGATATTGGAAGTCTCAATATAAATATTTCTTGTAAATATTTTAAATAAGAGTTCTGATAAAAAGAAGCCTAAAATTAATATTGGCTAAAAAGATAATACTAGAACTCAAATATGATAATATCTCAACATGACTTTTACGACATTCTAAGATCAAGTATTTTGAGTAAATAAAGTAAAATAGGACACATGCATCTCATAGAAATGTCTGAGAAAGTGTTTTCAAATGGTTCTGATATAACATAAACCAAGAATCCGATATTAGAAAGTGAATAATAAAAAAGCGGGGGTTTTGATAATTACCAGATAGAGGCCTTGAATCAATTCAGAAGAAGAAATTCAATTGAAACGAATGTAAAATGAATGAGTGCAATGAAAATTTTTTTAACTCAACTAGTAAATGTAAGATTCAGAACATGTATATATAAAATCATGGATAAGATCATTTGCTACAAGAGTCTTCTGCAAATATTCCTCTGTTTGTAGTAAATCTTAGTAGTAAACAATATAAGAATTTCATTTGAGCTCTATCGATGAGAGGCAGAATATGATTATTGACTCATATTGCTAAAATATGAATAGAAGAAAAACCAAATAATACCCCAATTCTAATAAAACAACAAATATTTTCCTAGACATGTTGCAAATCAGAAATGGTTGACTCCTTGCTTAACTCAAGTCTCCAAAATAAATCCAATGAATACATGCAAAAGAAAAACAATAGAAATAATAATTAAACTATGAAAAAGTGAAAGCTAATAGCAAGTTAAGGTGAACCTCTTAATGGATATGTGGAAGAATATTGACTGTATGTTTACTTCATGAACCTTCGAGTTCTCCCATGCATTTCTCAAAATTCGAATATGTTCAACATCATCTACTTATTCAATCTAAAATTCTAAGTAATGAAATTTCAATTTTCATCTACATCAAATTTACATTGGAGGACAAGAGTGGTGAAAGTGAAAATTTTAAAAATACTCGTGAATAAAAAATTTCCACGCATAGCAATTCCTTTGAATTTATTCATATATGCTTTTATAAAAAACATTTTTTAAAAATGTGATGAAGTTTTGCAAAACAAGAAAATCAAACGCTTCACAAGTGTGTATGATTTTACTATATAAGAACTTTGATATGTTTTAAGCCACATTTCCAGAAAATGAAAGTGGATGCCAAGAAAAACACGGATTCATTACTTGTTTATTAAGAAATCTGCAATAATGAAATAAATGCAAACATAAAAGGAATCTAAATATAAATTAATCTATCCCTAATTTTGTATGAACGAAAATAAACGTGAATAAGTATAGTCGTACTTCCAATGTGACCATTTTCTCATTCTAACTCCTACATGTATGCACATGTTAAAATTTAGTATTAAGAATATAGTTAAATGAATAAAAATAAATTTGAATATAGTATGTACGCTAATTGCTAATATATTTACAAGAAGAAACTTATTTACGATCAAATTCTCTTGAAATTTCCTTTATTGTTGAATTTCAATTGGATCACAGAAATCTGGATGGATTTCCATTAATGATTGTAAGAGCTTCACGACAGAGGATAACAAGCCCAATTGTGGAAATGCATTTTTGGATACAATGGCCTACATGAAATCGTCACTCTTATATACATATGTTAAATTATTAACAATATTTTGTGTAGGAAACTTTTCCAAATCTCTTTCAAATCAGTCAATGAAATATGGATAGAAGTTAGATACATTCAATAGAAGACCATTAATTGAATTAAATTTTTGGTCATATTGTAAAGATTGATGCAGGGCTGGCCTGCAATACCTATCACCTGATGCAAGCCAAGCCTGCAATACCCAGGATCACCAATGGACCTTCAGTGCACTAGCACTCAATTCACAACAGAAATATGACTGGATCCATAATTCTCATTCATCATTCCTTTTTCTAAATTGAATCTGAATTTATGAAACCTGGCAGTGTTATATCATTACAAATTCATTCCGGAAACATAAACTCTTCGGATTAATCATTTCAATTAATCTGAAACAACTGAAAAATAATCGCTCTCTCTCTCTTAGCGCAAACATCTATACCCTCTCCATGAAACGATGAGAAAAAAACAACGATCTTTTCTTTCGGTTGCAGCTCAACCTCGGCACAAAAGAAACAATGAAATTTACCACGCATGCAGTCTTGTATTCAACTAGGAATATGAAAAACATGCCACACATATACTCTGTCCTCAACGCGTACAAGGCATATAACTCTGCCATTTCAATAAACACATATAACGCATATGTTCTTGAGCACACTGCAGTGTCTGACAGTAATGAAGTGAGGAAACCTTTTAATTAATTTTCTATCTTTACTGGACTTAATATTCGCTTTAATCCTGCAAACTTGAAGTTCGCATTTAGCAATCATTCTCTCAACATACAAATCAGATACGTGCAAAAAGACTATAAGTAAAACTAGAAGTCATATGACGTTGTATTTCCGGTGACATAGACTCTATGAATGAGAAACGCTTCCCTGCAACCACCGTTGACGTTCATCGGATCCCGTGAGCTGCTCCTCTCGATGCCTTCTATAAGCACTAATGTTGACTTGGCGGACAACCACAGTTGGTATGGAATTATGACTTCGAATTTAGGCTTTAGGCTTAAGGCTAGGAATATAATAACGTTTAGAAAAAAACCCAATTACCATTATTGCTACGTATTCCAATTATCGTTTACGATGAAATGAAGTTGACCTCCTGAATGTCAATCCATACACTTGACAAACGAATTCCTACATCCATGTACAGAACGAAGGAATGCCTTTCACATGGATTTAACAATTTCACATTAATGTTCATCCTTCCAGAGATATAACTTCATAATCAACCAATCTTTATATACATATATCATTTAAAACAAACCAAATTACTTACAAACTGTGTTGGCCAGATAAGTAGAATTTATGGCCCTTTACAAACTACCCAAAGGCTCCCAAGCAGGAAAACCTCTGTTTCTTCCACTACCTCTCTCTGATCTTCAATGTCTTTGAGGATTCCTAATTTATAAAACTAAGCATGATCTAGAATCACTCAACTAAAAGCTCTAAGAGTCTACATGCAATGCATACATATGGTAAAAAGCATCTTGAGGCTTTTTCCCGTCTTTTTTCTCTGTTCTAAAATAGAAAAGCTTTCCTTATCCCATAACTGCTTTATGCCTAAAAACACTCCCTATTTTATTAAAAATAACAAAATATTTAAAATTATCACACCCCCCTTTTTATTCCATATTTACAAAAGAAGAGGGTCTTGATGCTCCTGCATCAAAGATACACTTTCTTGTTGGCACCGCTTTTGAGAGGAAATGAAAAGTGATAAGAAATGAATATCAATTGGAATTGGAAGAGTAATATATATTGATGTTCATGATTATGATATGGGACTTCATTTTCCCATTCACCTAATGCATCAATTGAGTTTTCAATATTGAACCGCTCAATATGCTGGCATAAGGTATGTAAAAACTAAGAAATTAAAATAGAAAACAAATTCAAAACCAAATAAAATAAATGAAGGAACAATAATAAAATTAAATCATAATATAAATTATTGTTATAGCTAGTGTTAGAGAACAATTTGGGACTCATTCTAAATGATTTTATTCTCACAAGAACTTGCCAAATAATAGAATTAGAATGATCATATTGTGAAGGAGGGAAAGCTTTGTGATTATGAATAGGAGTGAGAACTTGATCATTATAAGAATAATAGATTGAGATGGATTTCTGAATGTTAAAATCATGAAGATGATGAGTTGTTTGAAAATGAAAATTTATTGGAATATTTCTAAATTAGAGTTTTCTTCATTCTCATATGTGATTTGAATTTGATCATGAGGATTTAATGTATAAGAAGAGAAATCAACATCCTCAATGTAAGAGTAATTATTGTAAATGAATTCATAACATTCTCTACAATTCACTTCATTCTCATCTGATGTATCAAAACAAGAAGGAATATGAAGCACATGTTCATTAACATTATAAAAATGATCAATAATTGTCTCTTGATCTTGATAACAACTAATATGAAATTTATTTGTCACCCTCTTTGTTTTCTGGAATAACTTTAATTTAAAGAGCCGATAAATTTCTATCATAAAAAATATTATGATAAAGGGAGAAATGTGAGTCTAAATAAATGAATCTAAAAATATGTCTATTTATGGATTCTTGTACATTTTCTCAGTTGCAAATTTCAGATTTATGATCATTCATTTGTCTATTAATTCTTTCTTGAAGACTGTTGTTTGGCAGCCCTAAATTTTTTATTTCATCATCGTGACAAAATTCAAAAATTTCTAAAAGAGATTGCACATTGAAATCTTTGATTTCTACTTGATTTAATAAGTAGTTTCCTGAATTAATTTCACGCATATTTTTTTTATTTCAAGGCATTTGTTTCTGTAATATTGTTGTTGGTATCTTCCTCCATTTGATTAGCAAAATTTTCCAAGCTTTGAGTTCAAGATTTTATTATATGAGAGAGTTCATCATTATCATCATTAATTCTACAGGAAGTGTGCACTAAATGAAGGAATTGATCATATATGGTAGAGGTAACTTTATCATGTTTGATATGCACCTCCATATTGTAATTCTCAATTATGTTAATAAAAATTGAAGAGGATTGATCCAATATTGTAATTTCTTCTCAAGGAAGAGAACTAATATATTCAAACCAAACCATCAATTCAATTTTTGAAGGTTTATCTTCAATTTTGAATCTTAAACAATTTAATTGAAATCTAATGGTAAAATCATGAAAGATTCATTTTCAAACCTTCGTAAATCATAAAATTCATCACATACATGGTCATAATTATAACCGTTGAACTCGTAAAGGAACATCATGATAAACTGATGCCAACTGTGAATAAAGGAAACTAGAAGAAATTGACACTAGTTTATGGCATTTCCTGAAAATGTAAAAGTAAAAATCCTGCATAAAATGCCTTCACTGATATCATGAAAAATAGAATTTGAAATCTTTTGAGTAAACTGCAAGGCATGATGAAATGTATAAATGTTCTTCTTACCATTAAAATTTACCTTTCACAAGTGCCTTACTATTTTGGGTGGAGTATTGGAAGATGCATGTCAAGATATACAACTCCCAATTGGAAGTTTAAGAGGAGCCATTATGATTAAAATAAAACTTTAAAATACAAAAAATTCAAAAGATTACAAATCGCCAAGACCTCCTTGCACCAAAAATGTTGTGAGATTGAAACGTTTTCCTCAACAGTAGGGGAAAGCCACCTTGTTGGGACATTAGATCATATCCTTTTCCATTAGAAATGGCGGTTTCAACTGGTTAGACTAGGTCCAGTTAGCTTCTCTCTATCTCCACTAGCTTAAATTATGCCTTTTTCTTAGTAATAGAGAAGATCCATTAGATCAGCCATCTTTCTTATCTGAGGAAAGAGAGTGATCCTTAATCTCATCTAGGGCTTAGCCAAGCCACAACTAAAGTTTGCTTCTTTGATAAGAGCACTTCTAGAAATGTAATGATTAATCTAAATGCAAAATAATCCTATCATACAATCAAAAGGAAAGAAATCCTCAGCCTATCTCGATTGGGAAGATGCAAATCTAACCCAACCAAGAGAAAAGTAATGAAATGATTGGGATTTAAATATGTCTAAATTATAATGAAGATCAACGTAACAAAGTAGTTCAATTAATTGACATTATGAGTACCAAAACACATTATGTTCAGAGATCTATCAATAGGAATAATTAATCATTAACATTAGGAAGGAATTATCATAATGTTAATGAGCATTAACCTATTAACTGCGAATGGCGAACCAATAACATTAGGAAATGGTTCACATAATGTTAATAGTAATTAAATTAGGATTAAATGGTAGATATTTGAGTAAATAGATACTCAGAAATCTGGTATCAATGCCCAAGAACAAAAGGCAAAACTAATAACAGTCTCATGACACAAACAAATTAGATAACTAAGATATAAGAAAGGAATTCATATCAACATAAGTGCACAAATATAAATCCAATAACATAATTCTACTATCACAAGAAATGAAATATCCATTAAAAATAATAGTATTCAAAATACAGATTGATTATACCTCGTCTCTTACCCAATTCTTTGAATATGATTTCCAAACTTTACAACTGATAAAATCTGCTACTAAAAGCGGAGTTGTAATAATGCAAGCTATTCTCCCCATACATAGTTTAGATTTGTAAAAGAGAAATCTCCCTGTTCCTTAGATTTGAGCTTTCACTCTCCTTTCACCTACATATCAAAAGCCCAATCATAGTAGTTCTATAAGAATTACATAATTGCAGATAATAGGAACTCCTTTTACATTCTACAAACCATAATTTATAATTACAAAAATGAATTCCAAATACAAGATTTGTTGAAGAACAAATCTTTTCCAACAATTTCCATTGGTCAAAATTGTTTTTCTTCTCTTGCTAAAGTAATTTCATTGATACAAATTTTCTCTTCCTCATCTCCTCAACTATTCTTGTGTCAAAAACAAGTCAAAATTAGATTGAAATAAAAATAAAAATAAAAATACCAAATTTCGAAGACATACATCTCCAATCAAATTTAATAAATAAATAAAAGGAAATTTGATCTTTCCATTGATCCTTGTAAAGATAGCATTGGTAAAAAAGAACATAGTGGAATGGATATGCACTTAAGAGACGCTATGAGCAAATGAAAATGCAAAATATTCAACTGAGAAAATTAATTTTGTTTAGAAATTCTGAGCTCGATTTTCTGCTAAATTTTAGACTCATATAATGACCTGATCTAGTCATTCAACCACTTCATAAATACTCTCCAAGATTTTATCTATCTAATGATCGATCTGGCCCTGTTTTGGCCAAGTAAAACTCAACTTATCTGCTTCCAAAGTTGAAGTATAAAAAATGTCAGAATTATGGAAAAGTTGCTACTGAGGCCAAAAATAGGAATTTTTAATAAAAAAATTCTAATTTTAGATTAAATTCATTGATTTTAATTAACTATGATTTAATTAAATATATAAAATTAGTTAATTTGATTAGTTAAATTATTACAAATCAATCAATTTAATTTATATTAATTAAAAATTCATTTAATTAATTAAAATTTAATTTAATTTTAATTAATAATATATTTTATATTTTAATTATATTAGAGTTTTAATATTAAAAAAACATATTACACTACCCTCACAATTCATTTTGTAACCTCCAAATAATGTTAAAGGAGTAGAAATCGTTTTAGAAAAAATGAGTAACATAGCTGTCAGACAAGTGTAAATTAGGATTATTTAAGTTTTTAAAATGAACCAAATAAAATTTTCGATGCCCGATATTCAATATCAAAACTTCTTTTAATATTGGAAAAAAATTTAAATGTCGGAATTTTTTTAAATATCGAAACTTTAAAAATATTAGGACTTTTATATCGAAAGTTTTCTATCACGAATTTTTATCTCAATTTTTTAATTGAAGACAGGAGGTGAGATGAAGTGGGGGCCACTTGGAGCAAGACACATCCATTATAAACTACAACAACTTGGTAATTAAAAATCCGATAGAATGAACTAGACCCACTTTGTGATTTTGAGATTTCAGGCTTCCTAGTTCTCGTTTAAAATTGGGCATTGGAATAAACTATCGAGATCCCAAAAACACATAATTGTAATTGGTTCTACAATTTGGCTGCAATGATTTTGTAGGACTGTTACTGAAAAATGGAATAATTAGTAAAAAATTAACTAGGAAATCATATTACAATCAATTAATAATTTATTTCAAAAATAAAATAATATACATTTATTACATTTTTTTAAACTGAGAGGCAGTAAAAATTATCGAACTTCAGGTTGAGCACCATTTGCAAACCGCATTAACCAAATTAGATGAAACAAGTAGTGATGGAAAGATAGAAAAAAATCGAACTCAATATAGCTATCAAAATATAAATTCAATAAGATGCAAAAAAAGGGAAAAATTATTGGATACTTAATCAAAATAAAATACTAAAAAGGTGATTTAGCCAAAAAAATTGGAAATGGTCCCCATTATTTCAAATAAATAAGTCAAAAATGAGGGCAGAGTGAGTTTTTACTACAATGGAACATTAATTATGTCACTTATATTGCATTACTTATGTGCATATATGGATATGTGTTTATGGACATGGTCCATTATTTATTTGTGTCACTTACATCCTTTGAGAAAAGGTGCATGACTTATATATGACACCTAATATTATACGAGTAAATTGAAAGCATATGTTCACCTCTTAGGTTATCCACACTTAGCCCTTAGCCACCATAGATTAATATAAGTTTCCACAAGTGAGACTCGTGAAACCAAACTTAGAAATATTATGCATAAATTGGGCTTTTTGAGTTCAAAATTACTAAAATTACACATAACTAGGGCGTTCAAATTCCATAAAACTAGGGTTTTCAAAATTGCACAAAACTAATATTTTCAAATTTCATAAAACTAAGGTTTTTCAAGTTCCACTTCATTCCCTACCTTTACAATACATTTTTTAACAAAGGGTAAGGAATTAAGTTTATTCCCAAACTACTATAATTATGTGTTGGGTATTAATTAGTCACAAGGGTCAAATAAAACATCCCAAGGAATGTGCATCAAGAAAATTTTTATGTTGATCTCTTAAGAAATTAATTTGTTGAAAACTAGGGTTTTCATATTCCACATCATTAGGGTTTTGAAATTCCAAAATGTCACTATGTGGGAGCGTTTAGACCCAACACTTGCCATTTTAAATTTTATTCACTCCACCTTCTCATATTTATGAAATAAAACTACATTGTCGAGGAAGAGAGTCATTAACCTCTTAACAGTGTTGGGGATTAGTAAATAGAATTAAAAAGTTTTCTATATGTTGTAGACACTATGTACAATGGATAATTTCGGACATGTGTGTTTCTTATCATATGTCGGTAATCTGTGTCATTCAAGGATATTAATTATGTGTGACTTAT